>PVJH01005581.1:0-110637 GCA_004026705.1 Nesogale talazaci
TGTGTGTGTAAGATAAAGGCCTAACAGTAACTGGTATTCCCCAATGGCTATATCATCACAGATATGTTCACACCAGTCATCAAACTCTATAGGCTCAGATGTAGAACTAGCAAAACTGTGACACTAAGAACATTTATGGTGCTTGTCTTCTGGAAGACGCCATATCAAACATGAATTTGATCTCCTAATATAGCCTTCTGTGGTTAAACCTCATAGGTTACACTGGTGGCACGGTGGACACTTGACGGCTCACAAAGTTCAGCAGTTTAAACCCTCCGGTCTCCATGGAGACAGATTGTGGCAGCCTGTTTCTGTGAAGATGACACCTGGGTCCCTATAGGGGCAGTGCAACTCTTGTCCTACATCTACAGGGTCACTATAACTTGCAAAAATGCATCAACTTTGCTTCGTGAGGTCTTTCTTACCTAATGGCACGTGGATGATGTAGATATGCACGTTTGGTAAAATGAGCACCTCAAAAACAAAACAAAACCCCTCTGTGCGATCCTGTGTCTTCTCAGACTGGCTGTCCAACAAGTCATTGCCCCAACACTCCAGCAACTTATATGCTCCAGGTGTATTTCTTCACCTAGCACTTATCTGTAGCGTAACACTCAACTTACATCTTTCCCAACCCTCCTCCCAAGTGTCTTGGAAGGCAGAGGTGTTTAGGGTGGCTCTTGGTGAGTCAGTAATACCATCCCATCCCCTGTTGTACCGTCCCATCTCCATCCCACAGAGGAACGCCATTATGCCGTTCCGGGGCTGCAGCCTCTACAGGAGGACTGCTCTGATTTCTGTCCCCAGGAGAGGCTGGGAGGTTGGGATCGTGGACCATTGGGCGAGCGCTTAACCATTGCTCCATCCGAGATCCTTGTCTGGCATCTGGTAGCGTTCAAGGTATCCAAGTAAAATAAAGTGGTAGGAGATGCGTGGAGAGACGTACTGGCAGAGCAGAGGGAAGACCCCCAGCCCTTACAGAGTGAAAGGGGGAGACACCCCGGGGCTTCAGGAGTCCTGTGACCTAACTTGGGCTTTTAAAAGCATCATCCTGGCTGTTGTGTTGAGACTGTAGCAGGCAAAGCGGGAAGCAGTGAGAGGATCACACAGTGCAATTACCTGGATGAGGAATACCAAAGAGTTGAGTTTAGAATACTTTTGACGAGACAGTAAACAGGGTTTCCTGCGGGGAGTGAGAAGGAAGAGGAATCAAGGAGGACGACAAGGTGCTCGAGGCGGGGTAAGGAAGTGGCGCCGGGGGTCATGGCCATGGTCTTAGACAGGAGACTGTGGGGCGGGTTGTATTTGAGGGTGGGGAGGACAGCAGGAGTGCAGTCTTGCACATATTATGCTGAAGACACTTTGCGAGGTGGTCACAAAAGACAGCAAAACCAGGTGGATCTGGGGCTCACCTTGAGAAATACCCCAAGCAGAGAACGTAAATTAAGTCCCCTGTAGATGGATGGGGCAGAAAGTGAATGCAAACAGGGGGACAAGGTCTGAGTGCCCAATTCAGGTAGTCACAGAGTCTCCTCAGCTAATTTAAAGGGGAGGCGGAGAGACCAACTCTTCATGATCAGGTCATGCAACTTAATGAGAGAAAGGTAAGAACAAGTGCATTATGAACATAATTTAAAGATAGAATTTATTCTCTGATGGTTTACTCATGCAAACTGCACATAAAGAAAATAGTACAGTTTGTGTAACATTGCAAATAGAAGGACTCAAAATGCTAGGTACAGAAGTAGTGTGATGTCTTGAGAGTCAGAATGGAGTTTGTGTTTATACAACTAATAATGATTTTTATTTGCTGAGTACAGATTGGTTTACAATGAAAGTTTTGCTAACCTTGGTAAGCTCATTAACCATTTACATCTATGTAGTTTATTTTACAGTTGCAAGAATTCTGTTACCAAAGAACTGTAACTTGCATAAATAATACGATGAAAAGAAATATGCACTGAAAGACCTAGGAGAGTGAACCAATGAGGCTTTCTCTCATTCATCAAAACTACAATAAAAATAGCTTTCCTCCAGAATTCATATTTTGTGCCTTTGAGAGCAACTCCTTAGCATAACTGTGGCAAAATCATGATTAGAAATCAGTTACTTAAAAATTATAAAATCAGTTAAAAATAAAAAATTTTTAGAAGTAGAATTATCAACTAAAATCTCTCTCATTCTTAATAAGCCAAACAATAAAATTCCTATTATCTTCATACTTAAAAATCTTGAAATGTCATTTGTATAATTTGAATGTTTCCCAGTTTGTAACTTAGGCAGGTGGGACACATCCTTGAATTAACAAGGATATTCCACATAGGCTTTTAAAATGTCAGTCTCATTGAGAGATGGCACTGAGACGTTAGCAAATAGTGTAGCGTGGATGCAGAACAGACTACACGACTGACTATAAATGCATTACAGGTATTTACATACTGGAATCTTGCTAGAATGCCAGAAGTTGCTACTGGGGTAGGACTCAGAACTATTTTACAACATGTTTCATACACACAGCTACTACCTGTTAATTTTTAAAAAAACAATTTAGGCTATTTTAAAATATTGTACTATCGTTTGAACATAACTGCAGAATAAAAATCGATAATGGCACATTAGAAAACTCAGTATCCCACAGATGATTGGATAATGAGAAAAGTGTACCTACAATCATCTCATCAGAAACAAACTACATCATGGAATGTTAGTTATCCAAGCCTGCACAGAAATGACATTTTAGACGGCAATCACCTATTGGCCAGCATCACACTGAAGGCATCGTTAAACATTCAAGCAAAGATCGCTGGCATAAACTACGGACAGACATATACCCATTCACACACAGCACACACACACACTCACAGGCATCCTCGTTGCTCACGTTATAATTACATTGTTCTAAAGATAGATACTGATTTTTTTTTCCACGAGAAACATTATCAAAATTTGCTACTAAAAGATGACAGTGCTTTCACAAGAATAGGTACAAGTTAGCTCACAAATACAAGACAATGGGGAGAAACAGTCTTAAATTTTCTAAGTGGTAATTTTAGGCTTTTCTGGCAACCATACCATACTTGATTATGCATAAACTTCGCAGTTTGTAATCTGAAATGTGAAAAAAAAAAAAAGTCTGATTTCCAAAATTGGTAGGTACTGGATAACCCTGTATTGTACACGCTATAATTTCTTTTTAGACTCAAAACTTAGGGTAAATACTGAATCTAAAACTTTAAAAATAAAGTTATTTTTGAAATGATGAAGGATTCCACAATTCATGTCTATGTAACATCTTACAAAAAGAAAACACTCTTTTTCACTGACCTTGATTGAGTGTAAAGAATGCGCATTATAGCACTCTATGCCTTTGTCTAAGGTTTCAGTTAAAAAAACAAATATTCCCCAACGTTCTTCCTTTTGCATAATGTGCAAAATAAAAGGCAAAAAGATCAAAAGCAAACTTCCACCTTTCTCGTGCCTAGTGCTTTTGACCTTGCTCACTTTACAAAGTCAGTTGGGACTCTGCAGAACTTTGGTATAAATGATACAGACCACCACCGGCGTCACAGCGGAGGGAGGCGGTTCCACGAAATGGAAGTGGAAAGAGAGACTCAGTCACACCTCCATGATGAAAACACCACCAAATTAAAAGTGAAATAATTCACAAAGAATTATAATACAATTTACACCTTGAGCACAGAAAAATTAATAAATCTAACAATATATATATAAAAAAAGCATAATCAGTCTTTTTTCCAGAGACTTTGTTCAGTCTGATCATCAACTGCTGCTACACCCACTTTAGAGCCAAATTTAATTTCAAGTAAAAAAAAAAATTTTACAACCACAGATTTCGCATAAATGGAAACCGGTCTTTCCTTGATTTCCCTTTGAAGTCACTAACGAGGATCTAAAACGAATGCGCTGCGGGTTGGGTTTCTAATCAACTTCCTGAGGGCTGTGACTGGGAGGAAGGAGCTGTGACGATCTGGGAGCGCGCAGGCTCTGTACTCTGGTCCGCCATCTGGGAGAGAACGGAAGGAGCCACCGTCTCTGCCTTGGATGTTGAGCTGACGCCGTTGGAGGTGCTGACAGAACTGTGCTGGATAGCTTCGGTATGTGGGCTGCTCGGCACGGAAATGTCTTCTGAGCTGTCATCTTTATCAGCATCTGAGGGGGGGAACAGAAGAAAACTCACTTTCTTAAATGAAATATGGGTACGAACATGACTTGAGTGACTATACAAAGCACGGCGGTACGTGTTACTTAGGAAAGCCAGCATGAAGGCCACTGAGTAACTGAGGAAGGGGTGATGGGCCACCAGGAGGTAGTTTTACGGGTGATAAGTCAAATGCAAGCGTAGCCACCCACACGGAGACACCTGTGAGGCTGAAAACCTTCCAGACCAGAGCTGAAGAAATGGTGCTAAGTAACCTTAAGAGAGAAAAAGTGTGAGAGAGGGCTTCTTACAGGTGCAATCAGCCACTTACCAAGCTCTTATAACATTTATCTAACCCAGTGCACTTAGCAAAACTAGTGCCATTTATCTACACGTCATTCTTATTAAAAGATTAAAAGAATTTATAACTACTACGTGCATAAACAAGATGGAATCTTACATACATATTATATTTTCAAATTATTCCCCAGGCATTCTCCAGAACTATATTTATTCTGGCTGACTTTCCATCCATTGCAGCGATGGATGATTACCACACCTGATCCCAACGATGCATACACAAGAGAATAAGCAATATTTAGAATTTAAATGCCACCAGCTGTTACAGTTGCATGAATTAATTGGGATTCAAATAAAAATTCCAAATAAAACCCTAGATACTGCCACTGGAAAGATACTCAGTAAAGGGCATTCTAAATATTTATGAACATGAATCTACCAATTTTTATGCCTGCACAACTGATCTCCTTCATCTTCCTTTCTGTAGCAAATTGGAATCAGGTGGTTTCAGTGAGTGAAAAGCCCAGCATGATAAGACAGGCACCCGTATTTCAGAGCACGTACAAGGGAGGAAGTTCAGTGGTCATGGAACACCCATGAACCCCGATCCCAACAGGCAAGGAGCGAGTGAGCCCTGCCCACACCAAAGATGCCCCTTTCAGGGAGCTCTCCCTGTGCACCGAAGGGCGGCCCCGTCTGGATATTATCGTCACCGTTTTCATGCTTTTTCTTTGTAGTTTTAGCCTATTAGGTGTGTCTTTATGCACAGCTCAGCTTTGTTATTTTTGAACATTCTAAAAATAGCACCATCCTGGATATGTTCTGTCCCACCTTGCTCTTTTTCCAGTTAGCATTAAAAATCACCTGTATGGAGCTGTTTCCAAGCAACAGTATGTTGGCTTTCTCTCACCCCTGACAAGGTACACGTCTGCAAGGGGGAGCTGTCTTTTCTGGAGCCACTCTGTGTAAGGCTGGAGTCCTAAGAAAGGCTTACCCTGTGATGTCTGATGTTGATGATGAAGAGAGGATGCCTAGCAAGTACAGCCTGGCATGTTGTCTGAAACATCGCTGTCCTTACAGAATTGTGACCCATTTGTCTCAGATCCATGCACTTTTGAAAAGCAGGTTTGAAAAATACAGTAATAAAATATCAGCCCATCTTCTCTGTAAACTACCATTGTATAGATGCCAAACCATACCCCTGGATAAAAACTTGAAAGAATAGAGCTGGACTCTGATATTTAACATGAGATAGCAGAATTTATACACGGTTATAGTGGAAGCAGAGGCTATCTGTCTTAGAATCTTAGTTTTGTTCCAGCTTGTGCTTTCATTTCCTTCTTCCACCTAATGTTGCCAGGCATTCGTGCAGGCTAAACACATACACACACACAAATCACAACTAGTAATCTCTTTCAAATTACATAAGGTAAAAAGCTAATTATTTAAAATTGAGCAATAATGGAAGTTTTGAATATTTACAATTCAGTTATTTAAAAAGCTCACACAAGTTAATTCTTCCAAAGAAAACTAAACACTAGCCATGACGATTTTTCAGGAGAGGTTTCTGAAGAAGCCCCATGACCCCACCACTGTTCTTCCTTCGGAGGGGAAGGCCTTCTCTGGGGAGGTCCACCCGGCTCAGGGGAGGAAAGAGGCTGGTCTGTGACGAGTGCTCGAAGGAAATGCACGGACAGACGGAGCAGGGGATCCGAGGGAGGAAAGGGTTTACCTACAGAATTTCAGAATTAGATAAAGCAAATCAGGTCCTCACTCACTTATACATGATGTCATTGTACATTCTAGCTAGAAATATTTTATAATGGGATCACCCTACTGAACACTAGTTCTACAGAGCGAGGGAAGATTATTGGTATGGCATTCACAAGCACTAGAAAGCACAGGAGATGCTACTGCACTCAAAGAACCACACTGAGTTAGTCCTATTAAAGCCGAGAGAAAGAAGCTGACTGACAATGGAACTCTCTCTGAAGTTCTATATTCAAACCTGTTAAAGCTATGGAGTCAGTTCTGAGAACAGCCCTGAGCACACCAGCATGAAGTCCTGCCTGACCTCACACTAGCCTCGGGACTCCTGTTACGTGGGCGGAGCCTCTTGTAGCAGCCCCGGGGTCAACCCATGTGGCTGAGGGCCTTCCTCTCTTTCACTGACCTTCTACTGCAGCAGGCAGAAGTCCTTCCCCAGACACTGGTCCTTCATGACATGTTCCAAGGTTGTGAGGCTGCCATCTTTCCCTCCAATTATATTACCACCTATAATATTCCTTCATTTCTAGCCAGCCTTCGTTTTCTTTGGCAAATGGTTTTTAAAAGTTAACTATTATGTCAGCTCCCCACTATTCACAATTGCAGTATACCACAACACGATGAAGTGTGGCACTGCTCACTGCTTCCTGTTAGCCTGCACGAATGCCTGGCAACATTAGGTGGAAGAAGGAAATGAACACACAAGCTGGAACAAAACTAAGATTCTAAGACAGATAGCCTCTGCTTCCACTATAACCGTGTATAAATTCTGCTTTCTCATGTTAAATATCAGAGTCCAGCTCTATTCTATAACATGATGAAATGTGAATTTGCCCATAATTTTCTCCAACTTATATTCACTTAATCTATGTATCAACCTTGACTATTAAATAATAGTGATTAGTTTTTAAATTACAGTGCCTATATTTTACTTTGGCCAATTAGATAATCTATTTGCCAAGGCATGACAAAGGTAGATATAGTTTCAAAAGGCAAAAATGTCACTCATTTCATACATTCTTATAACCTGATACAATATGTATTATTAGTGTATCAGTAACGAATGATTAATCTGGGTTTCCAATCACTTTATTTAACTTTAGAAATGTAGTATGCGACTTATGATTGTTTAGAGTAGAAAGCGAGCTTTTACTGAGTCTGGACACTGGGGATGACACTGTTGGGGTCACCCAGGAGCCGATTTAAAATGCACAAAGTACAGGTCCATGAGGACTAAGTGCAATCTGAGTTGTTCCCTTTGAATTTTATTTATTTATTTATTTTTTATTTATTTATTTTTTTTAGGCATCACTGCCCTCAGGTGGTGGGAGTAGGAGGTCCAGCCTTTGCTCCTGGGAGCCGGAATTGAACCTCCATCCCAGTGGGCCGCAGTCCCGCGCACAACCACTACGCCACCGGGGCTCAGCCCCCCTTTGAATTTTATAGAAGCATTCCTCTATTTATTTTTGAATTATCAAAATTCAAGAAAGCTTTCCCATTTAGGAAAATCATGTATGCATAATGCTGTCCTCAGTAGCTTCTCTAGGAAATTATCTCATATGTCAGGTGGGAGCCATAATGGTCTCTTTCCTGGCAGTGATCACGCTTAATATAAACCCCACACCTATTCCTACATGGCTCCAATTTACGCCATGAGGGGCCTCACCGTTCTGTCAAAAGCACTAGGTATCAAAGGACTGAGTGAGATGTGTTAGCTCAAAACTGACAAAAATCAGTGCTCTAAATATACATGGCAAGAGAGAGTTGCTAAATCTCCTGAATCTTTTAAATTAAAAAATATTGCCCATTCTGATGAAACTGCTTACAATGACTCCAAGTAAAGATGGTGGCCATTAAGTTTCATCGTGAGCACCTGAGGAGCTGTTTGCGTCCAATACACACAGTCGCTTCCTTGTGAATTACCGACACTGGCAAATTAAAATGAAGTGGATACATATGGCTGAAACAATCTTCACATTTACAAATATCCTGAAATATCACTAAATCATAAAAATGAAAGCTGTGGGTTATATATTATGAATGTTGCCTAATGCATTCCCAGCTCTGTTATTTGTTACAAATTTGTGTACAATGGACAAAATTGGCCATTTATTCCAGAGTAACAGCTGGTTCTGACATGGTGCATCTTATCAAAAAGAGGACATTACAAAAGGGGAAAAAAACAAAATTAACCTCTAAAATGCTGAAAACAAAAAGAAACCCATTTTGGGGAGGAAAACATTTATGAGGACATTTACAAGCAGATAATTTAAATACCATTCTGTGTTAGCATTCTGTGTTAGGATGCTCAACAGAAAGGCTCAAAACAATAGAAACACTGTACGCAATTCCAATGTCATCTAAGAAAGGCAAATAGCATCTGGTACTGGAAATAGGTACCAGATAGTCTTAAATGAAGGTAGCTGATTTAAAAAGACCACAACGAGGATCCTATCATTACTGACAGGGGGCTGGAAAGGAGAAAGGGTTTCACTCTGTCCACTTTAGATCAAGTGGCACCCTGAGAAAGACATAAAATATCATCAGAACCTACAGCCCATTTTAAATTATTAACCAACTCTCTGTGTTAATCTACGGTCATGCCTACCAAACAAGCTGGAAATAAACACAAAACCCCTCTGGATTCTAAGATGTAGCTCCTCCCGGTTCCATGATAACCTTGCAGACATTCTGGTATTTAATCTTAAATATTAGCGCCGCAGCCTCCATTTTCTTAATAGCAGCTTGGTTCTCACTGACGGTGCTTCAGTGCTGCAGCCCGAGGCTACAGGCAATGGGCCATTACTCACTGTGATAGCCAGACTTCTTCTGCATGGCGGTTACAGGGCAATCTTTATGAGCCAGAAGAAGCTGCTTCAGCTGTGCCACTTCATTTCTCAGCAGGGTGACTTCACTCTGGAGAAGAAACAATGTATGTACCTTCCACCAGCAGCAGACTCCCCACACTCTTTACCATGTAAAACAAGCAATGATTAAGATAGGAAAATCAGGCTTCATAAAGACATCAAAGAATGAAAAATGGAAATGGCTTAAATACATTTAATTAGTGCATTTTAGTCTTTATAGTCCACATATGTGTCCAAAAGTTTACAATGTGACATTAACACAACTGGTTTTGAAATTACCGTTTGCCTCGGAATTTCCATATTACAGATGACCTGCCCAAGGTGCTTTGATTTTAACAAAAGTGTTGAAGCTATGTCACTAATAAATAAGCAATGCTAAACTTAAAAAAAAAGTGCTACATGCTCTTTTGGTTATTTGAAAGATTAGAAAGACCAAGTGGCTCAAGATGAATTATCAGACTCTTTTCACTTGAAAACGAAAAAATTCATCAAGCAAATTCACTTTAAATAAGTCTGTAGTTTCCTAGAAAGTAAGATAGGTTCCACTGGGGTGGGGGTGACCCACGCCAACTATGGAATCATCAACACCCCTCAAATGGATAGCCAGGCACCGTGCGGAACATGCATGGCTGACTCCTCAGTGGTATGTCCACAGCACAGGCGCCTTGGTCCAGGTAATCTGGACCCATCTGAGTCTGAATGACAATGGCCTCCTGGTCGATGGTCAATGTGTCCTATTCCTTATGACGGAACGAGCACTTCGGCCTGTGCTTGAGATACGCTAATCTGATAAAGTCTATGAAAAATTTCAAACCGACTAAGCCCAACTAATTCCTGTGGGGTCACTGCCAAGTATCAAAAATAAAAACCCACACATACAAACTGAGGACTATTACTAATACTTAAAAAACAAAACAAAACAAAAAAACAACCTTCACTGCCATCGAGTCAATTTCGACTCACGGCAACCTGATAGCTAGGGTAGAACCGGCCCTGTGTGTTTCTGAGACGGTCACCCTTCAGAAGAGCAGAAAGCCCGTGTTTCTCCCTTGGAGGGGCTGGACTGCTGACCTGGCAGTTGAGTAACCCAATTCACAGCCACTAGGTCATCAGTGCTCTATAACCCAGTCATTAGAAACAATGTATGTGTAACCAATTGAAAACATATCACTAACTTACAAATACCTCCACTGATCTGGACTTAGATTAAGTTTAAATCTTTAGCCTTCATCCAAGGAGCCAAAAGGAGAGGAGGCAACACTTGAATGAGTCAACTGGTTGTTCCCGTTCCAACTCAGCGCAACATTGTATGAACTCACAGGTCAAAGGTGAGTGAGAGCTTCGAATGCCTCAGAGCCATGGATAAAGAGGCCAAGCACAGTTAAGATACTGCACTCAGAAAAGAGTGAGCGTGTGCAGCAGCAGTTTGGGGAGGTAGTCTGAAAGGGTAGAGTTTCTGTTGGGGTTATAAAAGGTGTTTGGATGTGTTGATGGTTACAACATCATGAATGTACTTAATGCCACTGAACTGTATACTTAAAAATGGCTAAAACACACCAGTCTCCAGCTCTGGATGAGCGTTTTCCAAAGTGGGAGATGATGCCCCCTGGGGAAGAGGCCAGAATGAGCCAGGGGGCTGGCAAAGCAATGCCTGCACTTTATCCTGGATTATGGGCTATATTATGTTTTTAATTGCAAGAGGAGGGTGCAGATAATTTTTTTTTTTAACTGACAAAGCAAAGGTAGGCAAAATGAGAGTGGGAACCTCTGATCTAGATGGTGCTAGGCTACTACAATAAACTGCTCTGAAAAAGACCACATTAGAAGGTGCTGGACAGAGTGGGGAAAATTCATGGAGCAGATCTCCAAATCATAAAGGAAACCAAGCTTATTGGTCAAATAGAGAGTAGTGGGAGCCCCAAGGCTAGGGCTCTTAGTCCCCTTTTTCAGCTCTGGAACTGAATTCCCCCCACTCACTTTTCAGCCAAGCAATACATATAGCTCTATAAGGGGGTCAGTAACACTAGTGAGATATGCACATCTTAGAATGATGAACCAATTAAGATGAAAACCCAAAACAAACCAAACTACCTGCCATCCAAAGGGTAGCATTTACGCTGAGATAAAATTCTGAAGGGCTAGGAAAGGGGGAGGGACGATTAGAGCGAACACTTGCAGGAGGTAGGATTGATGACGTCCTATCAAGGGGAAGGCAATGAAGGAGTCAAATAGCATGTGTATGAATTGTGTACAAGCAGAAAACATGATGTGCTGTCTAAATCTTCAGCTAATTCACAGTCGTTTGTAAAAAGTAGTTAAAATGACAGTGTCTACATTCCCACAATAAGAACGAAAGTATGGGAATACGGTGAGTGAAGCACAAAAGGCTAAGCTGGAGAGTGGGTGCGCGGTCAGGGGAGAGGCTGTGTAGGAAACTCTTCTGCATGGAACACTGCAACTTCTAACATCAGTATGGCGCCTTACAGCCTCTCATGAGAGCCGGCTATCAGTAACCTATCAGTTAATCATCCAACGTCTTCTTGCTCTCTGCCCGAATTCTGGATCTTGAAATTTCTATAGGTTTCTTTCATTAATCTTGATAGTATGAGACAGGAAAAGTATTCATAGTCAAGAACGGAGATTTCTTCACCATCTGGTACTTGTTAACTGCCTTGATTTTCAGCTCTTTACTTCCCCAACAGACTCTCATCCTTTCAAATTCATGCCTGAGTTGATTCTGACTCATGGAGACCCGACAGGACAGGTAGAACTGCCCCTATGGGGTTCTCAGACTGGAATTCTTTTTTTTTTTTTGGGGGTGGGGGGCCCTCTGCTGGGAGTGGGAGGTGCAGCCTCGCTCCTGGAGAGATGCTGCTGGATTTGAACGGCCAACCCAGTGGGCCGCAGTCCCCCACTCAACCACTACGCCCCTGGAGCTCAGCCCTCAGACTGGAATTCTTAATGGGAGTAGAAAGCCTCATCTTTCTCCTGAGAAGTGGCTGGTGGCTTCAAACTGCTGACCTTGTGGCTAGGAGCCAAATTTGTAACCACTCTGAAGCACTCTCAAAATACTAGTAATACAACATGCTTGACTGTGCTGCCTTCATATTTTGAACAATAAAAACGCATCAGTGTTAAATAATTTTGACCCAAAAAATAGTAGTTTCACCTTATAATACTTAGTGATCTCTACCTAGAAAATCCTTTACCTCCCTTCTATGCACATATCTTTGAGTCAACTCACCATTGTGTAAACTTGCACAGGAAAGGTTAGGCGATCACCGGTGTCCCATTGTATGTGACACAGTTATAGACTCTCCAGTGGACTACAATTTTTGATATACTTATTGACTCCTCCGGGAAGGTGCCCTGGTGGCATCGTGATTACACATTGGGCTGTTAATCACAAAGTCAGCAGTTCAAAACCCTATGACTCCACAGGAGAAAGATAAAAGAGTTAGTCTAGGAAACCCATGGGGGCAGGCAGTTCTACCCTGTCCACAGGCTCACGAGTCAGAATCGACGGAGTTCTGTAGCATCCTGGGAACACAGTGCGCTCCATGTTGAGCTACTAACCACCGTGTCCACCAGAGGTGCTCGCAGAAAAAGGAGGTTTGCTGTTCCCAGCAAATGACAGCCTCGCAAACCCAAAAGGGCAGTTCGACTCTGTCCTACAGCGTCACTATCAGTAAAAATCAACGAGATGGCAGTGAGGTTTGCACTTAAGATAATTCAGAGGTGTCCTGCTGACTCACTGGCGAAGCACGGGGCTAGCGCAACAGTTGGTGGTTCACACCCAGCAGGCGATTTGTGGAAGAAAACGGTGCAGTATCCTTGCCATCAAGATCTCAGTGTTAGAATTCCCGCCTCCCAACAGCAATTCTCTCTGTGAGGGTTCCTGTGAGTTGGAGATGACTCAGCTGCAAACAGCACTGAGATCTCTGGGTGCCAGGAATGAAAACACCAAAGAAAGGGAATAATAACTTACAAAATACGAACTATGCCAGTGGTTCTGATTTTATTATTCACGCTAACAACTTTACCTACAAAACGACATTGCTAATTTTGGGTCATGAAGTGAAACTATTTTACACTGCCATCTCAAAAAAAGGATTTTAACTCACAGCTGCCTCTTTTGCTTATACATACACTCTATAAAGATTATAAACCATATGATTAGACAAAATGCTATATTAAAATTCCTGACAGCAGTTTTAAGCTGTCCAATTTTGCTTGGACATGATTAAACTGTGGAATGATTTATTAGCTCCCAATTAATAGTAAATTTTAAAAAATTAAAAATGCATTCATGAATAAATCTTAATGAAATAAAATTAAATACCTAAAAAAGACCTAAAAGGAGGCTCGGTGGCACAGTGGCTCCAAATTGGGCAGTAAACGTCAAGGTGAGCAATTCAAAACCATTAGTTGCTCCAAGGGTCAAGTATGAGGCAGCCTTTCTACTCCCACCAAGAGTGACCATCTCAGAAACCCGCCGGGGCAGTTGAACCTGTCCTACAGTGTTGGACATGAGTCAGACCCGCTCTGATGGCAGTGAGTCTGTTTTCTATGAGTCTTCAAAATATATGGTAAAATAATATTGCTACTAGGATTCCAGTCCATACGTGCCCGGGTCAATTCCAAATGAAGCCTGTTTAGACCTAGCTCTGTGATCAGTGGATGGCTGCGGACAACACCCTTGTCTTAGTCTTGAGAGAGTGCCTTAAGCAACACAGAGTTAGTTCAAAACATTGACTTCCAAGGGGATCTGCTGGGCCAGGTGAATTCCAAGTAGAGGTCTGCTCAGAATGTGGACAAGAACTCAAAATCCTAAGAGATCATGCTTACCGGGTGAACAGACATTGGCCAAACTTATGCGACTATGGCTCAGTCACCCTTCAAAAAGTCTGATACTGAAACTCACCTCAGGGACTCAATTTTGTCTGAAGGGGGAAAATACCCCTAGAGAGGTAAAGCAGAGAATAATCAACTCTGTGATCAAATGGGCAGAACTGTCCAAGGAGAGAGTGTAGAAGGGCTCTTAAAGGAGAAATGGAAGTAGGAAACAGATGGATGAAGTAGAAGTTTGCAAGGAAGGAGAAGAAACAAAAAAAATCCAACTTATTTTGGTATTATCTGTGCAATTGCTTCACTCTATCACTATGGCAACTCAGAGGTCCCTAACACACTGCTATGGTTGCTGCTGGATGCTCTCCTGCTGGCCTTTCTTGCACTGTCTTGCTCTGGAAGCCCCACAGACACCTGGGTCAGCAGTGCAGCAACATGCCTGTCTTTGAGGTGTGGAAAGCGGGAATTCAACAGTTGGGCTACTACTCCCTTCTAAACCACATACTAGTAAACCATGTATAACTGTTGATGCTGATCTGAGGTTATGCCAGGAAATTAACTGATTAATCTTACTTGCCTGTAAATTGATAACCCACTATCTCCATAAATTTATTATGAACTCTGACTTTCTAATTCAGCCACTTCCCCCGGGATTAAAGTAATATTGCATAGTTGCTTCCTTTGGGGATTTTCTCATAGTTACAGATACAAACGTTTCATATTTAGTCTTTATAAAAGTCAATGACTATCAACATTCCAGCACAGTCCATGGGTTAGCATGGAAGCAAATTCTTTTACTTGAGAATAAAATCATAAAAAAAAATTATCTACAATAGGAGACAATGAGATGACAGAATTCTTAGCAAAGGTAGGCAATATTCTAAAAATACTTTGCAAAATGAACAGGAATGAGCCTGGCCCTCCTCTCACACATTGGTGTGTTTCATATCTGTCTTCAATGAGAGGTAACAGATCCCATAGTGCAGTGGTTCTCAATCTGTGGGTCATGACCCCTTTGGGGGTTGAACGATCCTTTCATAGGGGTTGCCCGATTCATAGCAGTAGCAAATTGAGAGCTATGAAGCAGCAACGAAAATAATGTTCTAGTTGGGAGGTCCCCACCCACACGAGCAACAGCACGATGGCATGAGGGAGGCTGGGAACCCCTGCTGCAGTGCAAGGACAAGGCTTTTGCACTGCTGCACTCTCAGTTCCAATGACATGCCTGCTGTGCAAAAGATGCACAACGACAGAAGGAGCAACAAACAACCAGTCTTTGTCTTCAGATGCTCTGTAAGTTGATCTTTAGAATGGGACTTATCCAAGTGGGGAAGTAGCGGCTCAGAATGAGTTCTAGTCAACATTAATTGAAAAAACAAAACAAAACTCTCCTAGGCCTCAAGTCCAGAATAAAGTGCACAGGTGGAGGTAGCCTTACTTCCAACTCTTCCCCCTATGGGATAAAGTTAACTACCCACGAAGTATACTATCAAAGTAGTATAATTTCCAGCAACTAAAAAACTAAGCAAAAGTCCAAGTATTTTTGTGGCATTTAGTTGTTGCCATTCCTTCCCATTTCAAGTGATAAACACTGCAACAAAATATTGTTCTAGTTATAGGAGATTTGATCCTGTTCCCTATAGTCACTGGACCAGTCAGTGAACAAAGCCTTTTCTACATTGTGAACGTATGAGTGAGGAACCCTCATGCACCCAGCTATCCTAATGGGCTGTTAGAAATTTCCTGAGCTTCTACTCACACACTTTCACACTATGCAGTAAGTGGTGTAGGATTTTTTGCCTGTTAGTTCTAAAACATTTACATTATTTTTTGTTTCTTTTCCCATTTTTTAAAATTGTACATTAGGTGAGGTGGTTCCATTTGGGTTATACTTGAGTTTTAAGAGCAAAATTCATAATAATATTTCTGAGTTTTACCCACAGAGAAATTGTTAAGGAGTTACTTAACAATGAGTCTGCCTCTCATTCATAAAACATGCTAAAGTAGTAAACTAACAACACTAAGCCCCAAATGAAAAGAGGATGCCACAAGCAAGTTAAAAGATAACAAAATCAGATACCAACCTGAAAATATAATTTGTAACTAACAGAGACTCCTGCTTGGTTTAGGTTACCATAAATGTCTCATACAATTTGATGAAAACACAATCTTTCAGCAAAAATTTAAAGAACTGAAACAATACAGATATAAGGTTTAATAATTAATAGTTTCTAAAACCTGATATTTATTTGGTAAAAGTATGAGTACTCACTTCCCTAAAACTTGTTGTAGTTTTTAAACTGTACATCCTCTATCGATCACTCATGCTCACTGCACTGATCAGTTAAGCTTGTATGTGGAATGAACGATTAAGGAAACAGAACTGGACACTATTTACACAGAAAGCAGAGTCTAATGATTTCAAGACATTCTGTTCTTCTCAGGGAATGGTTCTGCTATTGGCAAATGGAACGAACTGCTCTTCTGTTTGAACCTGTTACAACAATGTTAATTCTTCACACTTAAAAAATTAAAACATTTCACTTCATACAGTTTTAAATTCACTCACTAGATAGCTAGTGATAAAAAGTATAGATTCGTTAGAAAGTTTCAGAAGTTACAATGGGACGATCACTTCTTCTCACCACCCTTGCTTCCCTCCTCCTTTTCTCACCACTGTTGGCATCTGGATACAAGTCATCCCCAAATGTCACCTGCACACACGATTTCCATTCTTTTAGGTTAATCTATCTGGCGAGAAACTCTTTATTAATGAAAAAGAAGCATGCTACATAGTTTTAGCTACATTTGTCCCTAACAATTACAGATTCTTCCTCAAGTTAATAAATTCAGATGGACTTTTTCTTCTTTGATGAAATATTTTAAAGCAAACGTGTGATATCACATACTGTATATACTCGTGTATAAGCCAAGTTTTTCTAAAAAAATTTATTCTTGCCTGCAAAAGGAAGCTTTATTGTTTCTATTTGGTCCCTGGCTTGGGGGATGGGTCAGTGATGCTGTGGCTGGCAGGGTAGGTTCTGGCAAAAGGAAGCTAAAGTGGGCAGGGGGCCCCTCGCAGGTGGGTGGGCACCGCAGGTAACTAGTGGTGTTTGAGGGTGAGCCTCTCGAAGTGATCCTCGCCCCACCTGGCCTGGGGGCTGGCCACCCTGTGGAGGTGGGTCAGGTGGTCATCCATCTTCTTGAGGAGTTTCACCTTCTCGTCCAGGAAGTGGTTCTCCAGGAAGTCACCGAGATGGGGGTCCGTGTGATTGGACCCCACGGCATGCAGGTCCAGAAGGGCCTGGTTGAATTCCTTCTCCAGGGCCAGGGTGGCTTCCATGGGGTCTAGGTCTCTGCCTAACTCTTTCTGGGAAGAGGGCGGGGCCGCCATGCTGGTTCTGCAGTTTCCCCTGGTGGAAGAAGTGTCCCCAGCTCTCCAAGGCCACATTGTCATGGTTGAAAAAGAAGCCCAGAGAGAGGTCGGAGTGAAGTGCAGATGCAGGGTGACCAGCCGGCTTCAGTGGAATAATTGTCTGATCTGAGAGCTCATGATGGGTGGGTTTGGAGGTCACCCCACACAAAATCAAAGTGTTAGCTGGTCCCCCCCCATTAGAAGAGATGGCAAAGAAGATGGTCCAGAAGGTGACGTTTGGCAAGGAAACTGGACAGCAGTGGAAGGTTGGAGGGAGTCCCGGGTCTGTTTTGTTCAAACACTGTTGAAGACAGAAGAAGACCCGCAGGACCACAGGGTGAGCTTCTTTCCACACATTTTTAATGCAGTTTTGTGGTAAAATTAGGTGCATTGGCTGACATTCAGGTTGGCTTATACTCGAGTATATACAATAACTTAGTCTCCTCATAGTACATTATGTGTCTCAAAAAAAATCTGGCTATTATTATTCAGCTTTTAATGCTCAAAATACTATCATTTATTGTTTTTGGTTTTTTTTGGCATCACTGCTCTCTGGTGGTGGGAGTAGGAGGCCCAGCCCCACTGCTGGAACTGAACTTCATCCCAGTGGGCCGCAGTCCCACGCACAACCACCACGCCATCAGGGCTCAGCCCATGAAGGTGTTTTTTTTTTTTTAATCTATTGTTTTTTAATGTAGGGTATTACCAACCCAACTCACGACCATCGAGTCAAGTAAGACTCATGGTAAACCTCCAGGATGGAGTAGAACTTCCCTATAGATTTCCAAAACTGTAACTCTCTTTGGGAGTCGAAGCCTCATCTTTCTCCCAGTAATGACTAAATTGATGTTCAAGTGTAGCACTTAATTTAGTGATAGCCTGAATGGGACTCGATTTAAACATCTCGTTCTTCAAAAGTGAAGTGTCACGCAAAGCTTAGTCTCCACAACCCCGAGATGAGAAGGACTGGAGGTGCCAGCTACCACTACTGACTGCTCACATTAGAAGGCCATGGAAGGAGAATGAGAAAACATGGAGCAGAACTCAGAGCCCACATGAGACCACGCTTATGACTGGAATGAACGCTAGCCACTCTTCAGGTCTGGAAGTGAATTCTCCCCATTAGACTAACCAACCCTTTAAGAGCACGGATATTTACTGAAGGAGGGGAGATGGAGGGTGGGAAAGAAGGAGAAATGGAGACAGGACACACAGAGAGAGAGTGGGATAAGTGAGGGTGCACTAAGGGGATTGCAGTGGATGAAATAAAGCAAAATATGTATGAATTATTGAATGTAAAACTGATGATCTGCTCTGTAAACCTTCATTTTTCTCACAATAAAAAGTGAAAAGGAGCTGAGCCCCAGTGGCGTAGTGGTTGTGCGCGGGACTGCGGCCCACTGGGCTGGAGGTTCGATTCCCGCTCACAGGAGCAAAGGCTGGGCCTCCTACTCCCACCACCAGGGCAGTGATGCCTTAAAAAAAAAAAAAAAAAAAAAAAAAAAAAAGTGAAAAGGAAAACAAAGTGACACCTAGCTTTTTAATTTAGAATATAAATCTTGTCTTCTATTCCCCTAATCAAGAAATTTCTAGTCAAATTGGGAAGTACAAGGAGGCACACCAATGCAAGGACATTTCTACCTTAGACCTGCATGGGGGAAGAAACCCTGGGATTAATGAAGAATAAAAGAATGTTTATTTGGAATATAGAATTTCTATATATTTCTAAAAGAGTAAAGCACTGCCGCGACTCATAATGATGGCTAGTGTTGTGGAATAATTAAGGAAATAGTAATTTATTTTTAAGTGCTGTTGATATTGCCTCACATGGGTTAACAAAGAAAACTGGGCCAGTCCAAAGACCAGGAACACCGTGCAAATGCTAATTATGAGGGCACTTCAAAAAATTCACGGAGAAATTCCGTCATCTTTTAAAAATCCATCCCTATACAAACCTTTTGGAGCCTCCTCACATTTGTCTACTACATGTCGCAGCGGGCTGAGTGTCTGAAGTGCTAACTTGAGGTCGCTGGTTCACACACAGCAGGCACTCGGGGAGATGAAGAGGACGCTGTCTGCTCTGGAGAGGACTCACAGTCCTGCGCTGCCCTAGACCGTTGCTGTGAGTCGGAATGAATTTGATGGCAGTGGATTATAGATTTCAATTTTTTACACAGCTAAAATAAGCCAAATTATAAGGCAAATATTGATGGAGAAATTTGTCTTAATGATGTGAAAACTTTCTGTATGAAAAATAATTTGAGCTCATTTTAGTTAGCCTGATTAAAACAACATCCTGACACATTCGGATCAGCAGGTGTTAATATCCTAATTCTACAGGCAAAACAACTGGGGTTATTAGGACTTTTCTATGCACTAGGACACACACACTAAAGAAACAATGTCATTCAGAAGGTTTTATTAAGAACAAGAGAAGAATGGATGGACCGAATCACCTTGTTATGTAAGATTACTATTGGAAAAATATAAACCAGTATTATTCTTATAAATGTATAGCTGACATTCTAGCAGAGAGAATGGTGAAATAGTCATTTTGACAGTACATAATTGTTAGCAAACTAGTGCATAATATACTTCAATTTATTTTGTAAAGAAAAAAATCAGAAGCTCTTTTTGGGGTGGTGAATTGTGAAAATAGGTCTTAAATCTCATATGGTTAATAGTTCTTAATATCTTCTATGCAGGTACATACATATAGTCCTTATGATGTGGTAAGCAGTGTCTAATTTTTTTCTACATGGTTGAAAGGGTTAAAAATAAGTCTTACAAGACCACTTATATGTTCCAGAGCTTACATGTCAATATTCTAAGCATAACTGAGTTTTAAAGATGTTTACCTCATCTATGAAAAAATTTATGTTGAAAAATTGACATTGGGTCTGTATTTTCCTAAGCATTTTAAGTAGATATTTATATTGAATAGCTATTTATATTGAATAGCTATTGAAGAAAGATTCAAGAGAACAGGATCCTGGCATCAATTACAATTACAAGAAAGGATTCATTCTAACTGCAAGTTGTTAAGTCAGAGATTGAACTAAAAGAACAGCGATTCATGAAAGTCAATTTTCTATGCAATATTTGCAATTGTTATTAAGGAAGATTCCAGTGAAAAATTTTGACAGCAATGAAAACTAAGCAACAGAAACACAAACGGGAAAACACACCAGAGGAGGTGAGGGGCATAAAGAAAGGAGACACACTTGATGCTGTCTGGTACCATCACTGCACATCTTCCCATGAATGTCGGAGGGAGCCTGACAACCTCGGTACTGATGAGGTACCTAAGAACTGTATGGAGGCACATTGGCAGGGCAGTATGAACCACTATGTACTGCCACTGGCCACATTGTACCTGGTCTGTGGATTAATAGAGTTCTTCAGTTTCCAAAGCTGTCAATCTGGCACCTTTCACGAGCACTATATTCACTTTGAATAAAACAAACAAACAAACAAAAAACAATTTATAATTAAAAGGACAAAAGGACATAAAAATAAAAACTGCTACTGAAGTGACTTTTTTTGGTCATGATATAAAGCAGAAAATAAACAGAAAAAGTGAAATACCAGAAATATTTTTAAAGTTCTTTATTTGAATTTTTGTATCACAAAGTATAAAAAAAGTTCAGGCCAGAGATTTTAGTTACTTTTGTACCTAGTGGGTAGACAATTTAAAATTTCCTCATTGTATCAGTGCTGGTAGTTTTACACTTATCTCACTCCTCAAGACTATAAAAGAATGATTTACCACAGATTTCATAAATTTCCAGTAATATACCCAAACAAGGATAGAGAGCTAACTAGGAAAAACCAAGTTTGTAATTATTGAAATAAATATAACAAAATACACATCTATGCACCATACCTGCAGTTGACCATTTAATGAACTCAAGTCTTCTGCTTTCTTCTCTAAAGACTGAACCCAGACTTTTCTTTTTTGTCGGCATCTTGAAGCTGCTGCTCTATTTCTTTCTAGAAACTTCCTCCTTTTCTCATCAGGATCTTCATTAGCTGCTCTTCTTCTACGACCACTTGGATTCTGGGTCTGTGGAGTTGTGTGAGCTGGCGATGACTACAGTAAACAAAAATGAGTCATTGAACCAAGTGGGTAAATTAGGAGGGAGCAAAGTGTGTGTGTTGGGGGGGAGGGAGTGGGGGGTGCTACTGTTTTCTATGTCTCTTCATATATAGAAATTATTTTAGTGCAGTATGAGAGTCACTTTGTGGTTTAAATACTTCCTTGAGATAAATAAGCTATGTAAGATGTTCACTAATGCATTCATGGTAAAGGCATTATTCAATCAGATTATATATAATATTTTCATTTAAGTAAAAAAATCCTATATATTTCTATGTGTACTTTTTTTTTTTTTTTTTTGGTTTTTGGGGCATCACTGCTCTCTGGTGGTGGAAGTAGGAGGCCCAGCCCCACTGCTGGAATCGAACCTCTGTTCCAGTGGGCCGCAGCCCCACGCACAACCACTACGTCACCGGGGCTCAGCCTCTATGTGTACTTTTTAACAGAACTTATGACATTACACAATTCTTTAGAAACTACTGATAGATTATCAAGTTGAAATTTTTTTTTTTTTCGGCGTCACTGTCCTGGTAGGAGTAGGAAGCTCAGCCTTGCTCCTGGAGAGCTGCTGCTGGATTTGAACCATCAATCCTGTGGGCTGCAGTCCCACACACAACCACTACGCTACCAGGGCTCAGCATCAAGTTGAAATTTTTAATATTAAGTTAAATTTAATCTAATTAACTATGAGAAGTCATGTTTTCCATGCTATCCTGAAATAAAATATTTTGCATTTAATCTTTAAATTGTCTTAGGGTTGTTTTTTTTAAAAAATAAAACCAAGGAGCGAAAGCATCAACATATTCTACTGTGTTCAATTTTTATTAGTTTGAGATCTAGTTCAATGCTTTTCCAGGGGTATGATTTGCAAATGGTTTGTGTTTTACAGGGAGGTCAATTTCACTACAGGAGGTTGGTGATTCAGATCCATTGAACGGTACCAAGAGAAAATGAAGGGCAATTTGCTTCTGAAAAGATCCCAGCTAAGCACACCCGATGGAGCGGCTTACTGTGAAACACATGGGTTTGCACTGAGAAGAAACTGACCCCATGGCAACCAACAAGAACAACAGTGAAACAAGGATTTACGGTTGCTTGGGAGAAAGTATTCCTCCTTCTAACATCTCTCCATTCTTCCATTCATTGACTCAGTTCAATGTCATCAAAAATATTCCAAATAACTATTTCAGAAAGTAAGGGTACAGAAGTGAGCAAAGCAGACAAAGCTCTGCCCTCACTGTGCGTAATTACATCCAATACAATAGAATATGTAATGCACAAACAAAAATCAGATCCAGCTTGACTCTAAGGGACTTCAAAAATTTTAATGAAAAAATTCTATTACCTGTCAATTCCACTTTTCCACGAATTTCAAAGCCTCCCTGTATAGTGAGCATTAGAAAATAAAGGCTTAATAAAAATAAACAACTGTGGGCTGAGCCCCGGTGGCGTAGTGGTTGTGCGCGGGACTGTGGCCCACAGGGTTGGTAGTTCAAATCCAGTAGCAGCTCTCCAGGAGAGCTGGACCTCCTACTCCCACCAGGGGGAACGATGCCCACAAAATAAATAAATAAAAATAAACAACTGTGTTATGAGGGATCAGCAAATTTCTGCCAAAGTCTGATAGTAACCAGTTTAGGCTCTGGAGGGGGGGGGGGGGTATATTCTTTTTTTTTTTCTAAATATCTCTTTAAAAATATAAAAAGGAAGCCTAGTAGTGTAGTAGGTTGGGCATTAAGCTGTTAACCATAAGGTCAGCAATTTGAACCCACAGAGAAAGATGAGGCTTACTGCTCCTGTGAGTATTTAGACTCAGAAACTCGAAGGGCTCATTCTAACTCTGTTACTATAAATCAGAATAAACTCGGTGGCAATGAGTTTTTAATTTTGGCCCAAACTGTGAAAACTATCATTAGTTGACATACCATTAAAAAAGAGCCATAAAAAAAAAAAAAAAAAAGAGCCATCAGCTGGCTCTGGACCATGAAAAATTTGCTGTCCTTGGAATTTTATCACTAAAGTGTACACATATCCTACTTTCTTTTTTGCCACCATTTTGGGGGATTATCTGTGTTTCTTTGGTTAGAAAGCTTTTTAATGCAAACACTTAAAGTAGAGAAAAGGTCTACATCGAATTCCGAAGTACTTAACAGAAAAGCCCTGACCATGCACTGTAGCAGGGATGCCTAACATGTTGATCGCAACCAATCAAACTCTTACGTCCCACTCTAACAATAACCTGAAAACTAACCCTAACCCTAGGTCTAACACCAATCCTCACCCTCACCCTAACCCATCTATTTTCTTCCATCTATTTTTTGAATGCCATACGATCTACCCACACTACATTTGCGATCGACTAGGAGATCACAATCGACGTACTCAGCACCCTTACACCATAGGAACATGTTGCAAATAGAAATATCAATCATTTGATAAGCATTTACAAACTAGGGATTAAGTAAAAAGAGTCTCTAATATAATCAGTTGAATCTGTTCCTTTGATTAAGTTTTAATTCAGGAATTGTTGATTTATGCTAGTAAAAAGTATGTATGCAAATATGTACATATTTGAGGGGGCTTCCAAAGGTCATGGGAAAATTCTATAATCTACTAATTCTAATTTTTTCCAGGAACTTTTGGAAGCTACCATGATTACATACACATATCTATATGTATCTACAAATTTAAATATATATATTTCTTCAAAAGATTTCTGATTTCCTAGAAGTAAGTAGAGGATGGGTAAGTATAAGTAGGGAAATTTAAAAAAAAAATAAAGGAAATAAAATTAAAAAGGAGTATGCTTGACAATAAGTGAGGAAAGAGATTATTAAAAGCAATAATTACTAAACAAGCAAACAAAAATCTTCTTTGGTACATAAAGAAGTGTCCCTAACAGTTCTATACACTGTAATGACTATAGTGGGCTTTACAATATTAGAATATAATAAACTATGTAGTAAGGAACATATGTTTTAGAAAATAAGTGCTGGAATCGTAAAAAGACAAAAAAAAATTAAATCTTAGTCTTGCTACTTCAAAGAAAATATTTCTAGCTACTGACGTTTCTGAAGATTACTGCCTTCCTCAACAACTTCAAATAAGTTCTATTTATATGTAACACATTCAGAACTTAACTCTATTAAAGTTTTCCATGACTTAAATGTTCTGTTTTAGAGGAGCTTAGTTCAAATAAAGCCTATTTACCACCGCGAGAAAAATACCTATTCCCTAAAATACCTATTATCATATTTTTAATTTTATTAAGTTAAAAACTTTGAAAATAATTAAGACCATTCAAAGAAAACTTTCTGTTCTTCACAATCTAAGACTCTAATATTATTTTTCTAAATATAGAACTAACTTTCCACAGAGGCAAGTCACCACTCCATATAAAAGATCTTCAATAAAACAATTGAGAACGAAATAAGTTTCTTCAAGCAGCATTCAGTTTCACGGTTCTGGAAAAAAAATGTGTTGCTTAGACTATTACTGATGGCAGTGTCCTGTCAGACTAACAGATAGCGGTACCCACACAAACATTTACAAAGTGTCATAACAATAACAAGTGCTCAAGTAAACTTGTTTTGTTTGTTTTAAACATAGCAATAGTGTTGCATTGAATACGGGAATCCCAAAGTGGCACAGTTAATTGTTAGCTGAAAGACTGGCAATTCTAACTATTCAGAGGCACCAGGGGCTAAAGGTCTGGGGATGTGCTTCCAGAGGTGAACGTGCAACACTCGATGGAGCAGTTCTGCTCTGCACACATGGGCTGGCAGTGAGTGGTAATCAACTTGATGGTAACTAACAATACTAACTACAACCTGTTTTGGCTTTTCATACATTTTGGAATAAAAAATACAGCAGAAATAATTTTTTTCAAAGCATGCAGTCATTTGAATTTTACTCTATTTGTTTCTCTGCGATGCTAACAGAGTGCTGAATGCTATCTGTATGCGACAGCGAAGTACACACCGGAGTCTCAGTAGTGGAGGTGGCTGGTTGCTGTAATGACTGTGGTCGAGATTCCTCTGACTGAGTCCTAACCAATCCGCTAGCATGACCTTTGACAGTATCTCCATTGGTAACTGCAGGAGGGTGTTGCTGGGTCAAAGCGGCTTTTAATCTCTGAAATACAAACACCATTGAAAAAAATAAGTGCCCTGTTGAACTGTTCACCTCAATCTGATTATCCCCAACACTTTAACAGAAAAGATAATCATGTAAACACAGCTCTAAAACTAGCATGATAAATGATCGTATCTCATTGGACTACTCCAAAAATCACTATAAATATCAACAAACAAGCATTAGGAATTTTGGAAACCTTCCCCACGTCTTCATTACTACTAGAAGACTTTATATTTTGTTGTTCCTACTCAATTTTGGGCCAAGAGTGAAAAAAATGCTGATTGACGATAATTAGTTTCATTCAACTAAACAAGCACCATGAGTTAAT
Source organism: Nesogale talazaci (assembly GCA_004026705.1). Classification (NCBI taxonomy): domain Eukaryota; kingdom Metazoa; phylum Chordata; class Mammalia; order Afrosoricida; family Tenrecidae; genus Nesogale; species Nesogale talazaci. Next base: position 25,921 of record PVJH01005581.1, read on the forward strand.
TATTGAGACACTTTTGTCCATTCTCTTCCACTCCATTCCAATATCCATGATCTTCATCTTTCCAGGCCCTGCTTATACTCAATAAAACTTGTCTTTGCATGATTTGGTCCCATTTAATCTGTTTGCATGTTTTAGGCCACATGCTTACCTGGATGATGATGACCTGGTGTTATCATTTTCAGCTTACTCTCGTGAGTCTTCCCTGCTCCCAGTATGCAGCTGGTTCTAGGCCTATCACTTCCATTGTGGTCTGTTTTGCCAGTTAACTAAATGACACCTGACTTACTTCCAGATAGGCAGATCTAGTATTAGAATAAATCCAACATATTTAAGGGAATCTCTTTGTAAGGCACAATCTGAATGAAGCCTACTATCCTAACAGCAAAAATTTGATAGTTGATTATCTTGGATCCTCAGCTAGACAGCAAACTCCTTAAGAACGGAGATTACTTTATACATCTCTGCATCCCTCTTCGCACCTGGTACAAGGATTTATAACATAGTACGTACTCAACAAATAGATTTGCTCATTGTGAGAAAATGGGTCTCTCTGGTGCCAATATGTGTGACTTATAAATATGACACAAATTGCACAAAATAATCAGATCTTAGTACAAGGGACCTTTAGGGTCTACGTGATCTGGGGTTTCTCAGGCTGACTTGGAAACCCATAGTGGCAGTTCTACTCTGTCCTATAGAATTGCTCTAAGTGGGAGTCAATTTGTTGGCAATGGGTTGTTGAGTGAGTGCTGATTTTGTCTGTAAGAATGGAGATGTAGTTCTTGAGCCCCGAATAAAGTTTTAACACAAAAATATGATTCAGAGATAATTCCATTACATTTTTCTACAGGTCCAGAGTCAGTTGCATATTTGGAGGGGGGGATGGTGAACACACCCGCTGTCATTGCGTTGGTCTGGACTCATAGTGACCCTTTAGAAGAGAGTGGAACTGCCTCATTGGCTTCCCAAGTAGCCAATTCGATCCTTAGAGCTGATGGAAGGTGACAAAACAACTGTGTTGCTATCCATTCAGTAATTCTCAAATTTCCTGGAAGTAAATAAACATCTAGGTGGAAGTGTTACAAACATACATTCTTGACAACTTTCCCTCTCCTCATCCTCCTTCCCTGGATTATCTCTGCCAGGCTTGACTGGAAGAACTTTTGGAAAATATCTTCTACTTCTAGTGACTCAGGTAAAATTGCTTTCACTCACTTTTTTCAGAAGTTATACATACAATGAACTCCCCAATCAAGATTTATAACTGGTCCAAATTCTGTCACTGCCTTTAATGTCAAGTTCTTCTAACAGACTGTGTGTTCTTTCTTGTTTTTCAGTACACCTTTAATACTATTCTCATTTTCTAGATTAAGAAATGGTCATTTGTAAACAGTCAATCTGGCTAATCACAGACTTATTCTTAAAATGCACAATTTTCCAATGGTACCAGATTTCATACACTCATTGGTTCTAACAGTCACCCATTTCACCTACCCACCCAGCCAACCAGAGATAGAAAGCTAGAAGAATTATGTGAGCAGGGCTTTGAACTAGTTAATTGTGGTTCCACCTCCTGCTGAGAGTACATTTCTACACCACACACATTGAATCAAAAGCTAGAGTCTAACAAGGTCCCCAGGATTCTGGGATATTCTTAAACAGCTTGCTAAAATGTCGATTCTGATTCAGTACCTCTGGTTATATCTAGAAAGTTTATTTATCAGCAAGAGTCCAACTGAACGAACTAGCACAAGGCCCTGAATCTGAGATTGTTACTGGTAAGTGCTATGAGTCACAGGGATCTCATGTACAACAAATAAAATACTGCCCTGGGCTGACCATCCTTAAAATTGTTATATGTCCAAACCCTTTCCTCTACTAAAGAATTGCTTGTTCTTCTGGCAGTCCATAATATTCCATTTTCAATATTCTTCGTCAACCCCCAAATTCAAATGCATCATTTCTTCTTCAGCCTTCCTTATTCGTTGTCCAGATTTCACATGAATGAGATGCAAATGGTTTGGATATGGTGCAACTCAGTCTTCAATGTGACTTCTTTGCTCTGTAACACTTTTAAAAGATTTTTTGCAGATTCGCCCAATACAATGTGTCATTTGATTCCCTGATTGATGCTTCCATGAGCACTGATTGTAGATCCAAGCAAAATGAAGTCCTTGACAACTTTAATCGGCTCTTCCTTTATCATGATGTTGTCTACTGGTCCAGTTGTAATACTTTTTGCTGAATCTGAGATCAACAAACAGAACAAAAACCAACCCCAAATCTTCACTGTCAGCATGTCAATTTTGACTCATAGTGATCCTATAAGACAAAGTAGAATTATCCTTATCCCTCGGGAACAGCTGGTAGTTTCAAACAGCTAACCTTGTGCTTAGCGACCCAGTGTGTAACCCATTATACCACTAAGGCTCCTGACTCTGAGATTAGCTGGCTTAAAATAATTCCAATGGTAGCTGGAAATGCCAAACTTAATTCATCAACTGCCAAGTCATGTCATCTTTCTCACTTTTCTGATCGATTACTTCTAAATGAATTAAAGCAGAATCATGTGCTTAAACTCCTAGTCTCTCCACTGATTAGTATGAGGGTGCTTTGAAATGCTCATGGAAAAAATGGAATTAAAAGGCAATGGAAATCTTCCAGGAATGTTTTGAAGCCTCACGTATACGTAATGTACTGTGAAGCCTTAAAACTCTAAAACTCACTGCCATTGAGTCAGGGTCGACTCATAGTGACCTCTGGGGCAGGGCAGAACAGCCCCTGTAACTATAACTCTCACAGGAGTAGAAAGCTCTTTCTCCCTCGAAGCAGCTGGTGGTTTAGGACTGCTGACCTTACAGTTAGCAGGCCCCAAAGTAGCCTCTATACCATCAGGACTCCTGAATACATAAAGTCTTAGACACTTTAAAGCTTAGGCTCTCTCTGTGATGAGGGGCAGTGCTGTGTGCGGGCAGTTCTGGACAGGGCAAGCTTCTCAGGCTGGCACCGCTCACACCGAGCAGCCTGTGCCTGCGGGTGAACTGTCATGGGTTAAGAATAAGGTGCGCTTCCCTGTTAAAAAAAAAAGGTTTAGACTTGGAATGTAACTTTCCCTCATATTACCTATATGGCAGTGAACAAAATCACTTAATCTTAAGAGTTTAGCTTTTCCATTTCCTTATCTGTAAAATTGAGAATTGCTCAATGGGCTGGCCCCGTGGCTCTGCTCCTGCCTTCCCTGAATGTTTTCTCTTGCGGGTAAATATTTACAGAATTGGTTTTATGGATCTCATAACATGGCAAAAGAAGCTGGTTACAATTGAAGCCAAGGGAGGAGTAAAGACCTTTATAGGCCAGAATCTTAGTCTTGGAAAAGGTGTGGTATCATTAGTAACTGTTCAACCTTCTACAGTAAATACACTTTGGAGAGTCCAGTGTCAACACTGCACAGCGAGTGGAAATACAAGAGAATTGGGGAAAAGAATGGCACAGGTCTGAGGCATTTCTCAATGGAGTTTGTTTTGTGAGATGGTTCAGAGGAAAAGTACCGCTTCACATAATGAAGTCGCAGATGAATGGGTTATGAATAGTTCAATGCTGCTGATAGTCACATTTTACCAAGTGAAGTAGAATAGGTCGGGAAGCCTACAAAGCTGTAAATGGCTTAATGTCCATCAACACTATTTCTAAGGAGAGAAAAAAATCAAATGCATCGGACTTTCGAGGCAGACTCGAAAGAAAGACTTGAAACAACCTCCGCTGCATGAACTTATTCTACCGCAAACTGCTTTCAAGAACCTGGTGCTTCTGGAGAAAGGGCTGAGCACAGCAGGACGCCAACTCGCTGCCTCCTTTCAGCTCTGCCATCATCACTGCGAACACCGGCAAGAAGAACACGGTCAACCGTACTACTTCTGATGGAATTCGGAATGTCTGCTTTATTTTGACAACCTGCTCGAAATCCATGATGATATGCAAGTATTAAAACGGACAGGAACGGCTCGCGGACTAGAATCAGGAAGCTGCTCAGTCTAAGTCAATAGGATGGCAAGAACTTTGGTACCTAAATCTCTGGAACCGTATGTGAAAGAGATGGCTCAGGGATCAATCGGCAGTAGAGTTGTCACGGCATCAGGTTCAACTTCAAAGAGCACAAAACTTTCTGCCTGTGTCATGAGCAATGGAGCTCCAGCAACTCCCTGTCCGGTGGCTCCAGCGTGCTATGCTGTGGAAGACAAGGCCTTTAAGGAAAATGGCGATGACAACTGACTTTGCTGGCCTGTGTATTTCCCTTGTCTCTTTCAAATTCAGTTTCAGGAGAAAGGAAAACTGTTTAGGGAAAAGACAGTATTTTAAAAACGTATGTATTTCTTCCTTGTTTCTCTTTTGGCCTTCCCTCAAGAAGACAGTGGTAAGCTAACGGATTTAGACATGTACCTCCTATAAGCAAGCAAGGATTTTCTTGTAGGACCTAAAAAATGGGTATGTTCTCAGGTGTGTTTGGATGCTGGTGTGGGAACACAAAATCTTTATTTTCTGAGACTTTATGTTATTTCTTTTTTTTTTTTTTTTTTTAGGCATCACTGCCCTGTGGTGGAAGTGGGAGGTCCAGCCCTGCTGCTGGAGACTTTATGTTATTTCATTCACCTTTTTTTCCCCCGCGCTGTAACAAGTCTTGCTGAGTTTGCCCAAGAAATTGTACTTCATCCGCACAACGATGGAAAAACAGAGAGTCATAGTGACACGGCCATTAATTTGTAGCGTGTTTTGAATGGTGCCACTCACTGATTAGCAAGATGATATCCAGAGTTTTTCGTTTTGTTAAATCATGCAGTGTCCAGAGAAGAACCAAGCAGCATAGCAGAGCTCGACTTGTTTGCTAGCATTAAGCACCATTGATTTTATGATGGCTTTATTTTCCCTTACATTACATTGACCTGTGATTCCAGTAAGTTTATATACATCCCCCTACCATCTTTGGGGCCGGAGGTGGGGCTCCATGTTGCATCATTCAGATTGTAAAGTCTGTTCTGGGTTGCAAAGTGTGCTGCTGCCATCGTGAGTCGGCCTTTTGGCTAAGGTCAAGTGCGTGGAAGGTGCACTGTCATGCTGGTGCCGCCGTAGAAATGATCGTGACCCTTGGAATGGGCTGTGGCCTGTGCGAAAACTTGCCTGAATTTTTCACAAGTAGAACTTTGAAGCTTTTTATGACACATTTATTTACAAACTTGTAGGTCTATCATTTAAGACATGTCCTAAAGCAAATGTTTTGTTTCACAAGCATCCTCCATATTCTATTATAAAGTTGAAAATATATAGGATCTTTTAACATTTTTTAAAAAACATAACACAAAACTGAAAATATGAGGCTATACCCTGGTGGCGTAAGTGGTTGAGTGCGGGACTGCGGCCCGCAGGCTTAGCGGTTCAAATCCAGCGGCGGCTCTCAGGCGCAGCGCTGGGTAGCTCCCACACCACTAGAGGGCAGTGATGCCCCAAACAAACAAAAAAACAAAAAACAACAACCAAAAAACGCTAAAAATAACAAATTTCTTACAGAGTTGAAGTAGTGATTAAAAATAAGCAAAACAGCCTCCCTCTTAAAAGGATTTCTCACATGTCAACTTCCTTATTTGCCTCAAACTTGTTATTGAGTCTATTTATTTGCATGGGGCTGGGAGAGCAAGCCATGAGGAACTCCAGAGTTCCTTCATCTTTGTGTTTTCAAAATGCAATTTGGGAGTTTTCTTAAGCATATTTAGGCCCAGGTATATTTGATGTAAAGTAAGTTTTCAAGATTGCCTCTTTTAGAACTCAGGTGGCATTCCTGGTTCCTTTCTTTTTTGAGCAAACAGATATAAAAGCAGCAGTGGCTAAGATATAGGGAACTGGGATTCTCATCATAGATGGGCTAACGGAAATGGGTGGATTAAAATTTAAAACTGCACTTAGATGTGTAGTCAAAGTAGCAGTTGCCTGAAATAAGGAATATTTAGGATCACTGATCAAGAAGAGTTAAAAGTAGAAAGGGCTGGAAGTGTTCTGGTAATATAACCAGAACAAAGGAGGAGGGTCTAGGGAGGTAGTCACGCTACATGTTTGTTACTTTTCAAAGCAGAATACTAGACAAGAAGATACAAACAATAAAAACATAAAACAACAGATAATTGTTGGTTGGGGTCTTCATTTGTGGAAGTGTGCTTAATAGATACAATGGCTATATAACACACAAAAGTTCAAGACAGGAATTGAAGCTTGGTAAATTAGTGTTGGCAAAACATTCTGAAATCCTTAGGTAGAAAGCACTACAAGATAGAAGAGCATTTAAAGTTTTATAGTGAAGAGCTTAACTCTTAGAATTAATGAAATACAGCAACTGCACATAGGGGAGTCTGAAGTACATAAACACCACTCTCTTGAATAATCTTTAGTAGGGCAAGTTACTACCTTATAGAGCACTTAAAAACAGCATCAATATTCATTCATTATCCTCTGTGACTGCCCTAGGGCATACAGTAGCATCCAGTGAAGAAGAGCTAATGCTTGCTACATGCTGTTACATTGATTACAATGGGTCTGACTTAGAAAATGTGCCGCTGGGTATAGTATGTGAGAAAAGGACTTTAAGGGTTAATTAACACTACTTTTAATTGTGATTATTTTAATAAAAAATATTTATACACTACAAAAACCTAGAATAAACTAGGTGCGAAAAAGAGTCACTGTAAGTGTCAGTGACGATCATTTTATAACTAATATATGACTCCTTTCAACCCAACCACATATATTTTGGGGAAAGTCAAACACTTATCCTTAATATGTAATGAAAACAGATACAAATAGAGATTTACTTTATAATAGGTTTTTGGGGTTAAGTGAAGACCCTGGAAATCACTCAATCTTCTCAACCCAAAGATGGAAAAGGAATGCCTAGAGACTGTAGCTTGTTCCCAGGAGTCCTGGTGGCGGGAGATCAGAACCTAGGCATAGTTTTGGAGGTACACATTCTTCGAAAGAAAACAAAAATGACTTTCCTACTACATTTCTAAGAAGCAGATGCATGTGTTCATGTTTGTTAAACATTTTAATGTCAAACGCTCCAGCAATAGTTCAACTAGGTCAAAAAAAACTTCATTTCTAAGAGAGCTATAGACTATGTTAATTAATTTCAGGATGAATAGTTCATTGTGCTTGACCAACCTGACACCTTCATTTTAAGAGTCAATTTGTTAAAATAATTTGTTATTCAAGTTCTATAATGCTGTTACAGCCTTGAAAACAAATTTTATCACATCTGTCATAACCTGGTAGGAACAAACTACTCCATCACAGTTCAAAGAAAAAGGATAATGTTCTCTAGAAACAATTTATGAAAAAGTCAGATCCATATTTCATATGTGCCACAAAAGCTCATCAGAGTAATAACCCTCCTTCTCCTGGGTGTTATCCTACCATCTGCTGCTCTATTACTTATCTTTATTTTGCAACTAATTAACAGCATAATCTTCTAAATTCAGCAAGTTAATTATCATTATTGTGGTCTTTGCAGCATCATCAGTCCTCATGAAGTCTTGTCTCCCCCACCCCCAGAGAATGTATGAAAATGAAGTAGGGTGGGAGAGGGTCTGTTTCTTTGGAGTGGGCTCATTAGGTGTTTGCTGATGAGCTTGGCATGCAGAGGCAGGTCAGAGGAATTCTGCTGAACACGAGGTTCCATGCAGGGCCCAACCACATGAATATAGGGTTCTGAACATTTGCCAAGATGCCCTCTGTCAGCTCTCAGTAGAAACCCCCTGCAGAAAACCGACTGGCTACCCACTGTGTGCAGGGATATTTCGCAGTTTGTCACACAAGTCTTAAAGGAATGGTTCTGGAGGATAAATACTGCTTAAACACTTGCCCCAACCTTTTTTAAAAATCACACACTTAACATTTTATTATCCAAAGGTTAATGATTAAAAAATAAGAAAAAAAAAACGAGGTGAAATTTATCTATGGTTATGTGCTTAATAAGAAACAACACCTTTCATAAGCCTTTAAAAATTGATGAGAATCAGTACTATTTTACAGAAAAGGTCAAGTCTAGGGATTTTTCTGAAATATTAAGAAGCACTAAGTAGGCTTGTATTTCTTATATTTGTGGACCTCTTCTCCCATTTCTATTACAGATTGGTATGAAGAAATCTCTTCAGCAAAAGGGATAGCTCTCATTTCAGAATTTATAGCAGAAAAATGTACATGCTATCTTCCTTAAAGTCCCAGACATTTGAAAACTGGAGTATCACAAGCATCCTTGGCTATCTTAGATTACAAAGCAAATTTCTCAGTAGCTGTAGTGTGGTGTCAACTCTTAAGTATGCCTATGATGTTATTTTTAAATCACAGATCATTTCAGAAGAATCACTTTTCAGCATGGCATTAATAAATTGTGACAATGGTCAAATAAAACCTTGGAAGAGATGCAGAACTCAATGGAATAATACTAAAATATGTATTTTTAATTGAAAACAGCAAGAATAACACAAAATGCAACCAAAGCAATTATAGGGTGGGGGCTGCAGACTTTGGTTGATTAGCCAGAAGAATTATTTAACTGTCATGATGGGGTAAAGAATCAAGTCCTGAGATAATTTTTCTGGTAAGAAGTCTATGTACTGAAACCCATCCTTCTTTGATTAATGACATAATTGTTTCTTGATTTGGTTCTCTTTTACAATTCCTAGACCCTTAATAAATAAATAAAGTTTCGAAATTAATGTGCACCTATTGGCATTTTACATACTAAAAATGGCTATGATAACTTGCCCCATAGAACAGACGATTTACAGTCTTATTTTAAATACCTAAGTAAAAAACTGATTATCCTGTGCTTTCAGTTGAACATATAGTCTTACTAAACTTCTAAATAAATTACAATATTTGTGAAACCTAAGTCTCATTCTAGCTATAAGCTTAACCAAAGTGAAAACACTGTAGGAAGTTTGTTAACAATTGAAGTAATTTTAGAAGAAACAGGTTATATTAAGTTGAAAATGCATTTTAGCATAGTAAAGATTAATTATATTTTAAGGTCTTTATTAAGGTCTTTAAAAGTGATCATTTCTGGGCTGAGCCCCGGTGGTGCAGTGGTTGTGTGCAGGACTGCGGCCCTCTGGGTTGGAGGTTCAAATACAGCAGCAGCTCTCCAGGAGCAAGGCTGGGCCTCCTACTCCCACGATCAGAGGACAGTGATGTCCCCCCCGCCCCCAAAAGTGACCATTTCCATAGGATATTAAAAATGTCCCTGAAAGGTAAAGAAAGAATTAAGCTTGTGAATTTCTAATTTTAGCAAACCTAATGGGATTTTTTTTACAAAACTCATTGATAAGACTAATTTGGAAAAAAAAAAAAAAAAGACTTTCTTAAAAGAAGACTCTCTTTTGAGTCTGCTGATGATCACCAGAAACATTTTTTTTGATCACCAGAAACATTTAATGCAATTAAAATCTCATAATTTAAGGTCTGACCTGCTGAATTTCTTACAATCAAAGAAATACTTGTTAAATAAATAACAGTCAACAAAAACATCTGTTAAATGAGACTGAAGCAAAAAATGGCTATCAATGAATAAGCTACAAAAAACAAATTATGCCTTAAGGTTGGTATATTTATTTTGCACATGTAGCAATACATATACATAATTGATGCTGATGATAATGACACATAAAACGGAAAATTCTGGAAGCAAACAGAGGCTAAATAATGTTGAGTTTTATTTGCTAAGACAGGGAAATTTTTATTTCATAAAAATACAGAAATAATATTGATGTTAGTCAATTAATATGGTCCTTCTAACCATAATCCTTTTTGTGATATATGCCAAATTTTAGCCTCAATGTTCATGGTTATCATCTCATTGTCAAGGGAGTTCTCTGTGAGGCTCATGGATAGGATTTGGGGGGAGGCGTATTCTACTTTTCCACCCTACTAAAGAGTACGTGCCAAGTCACCACCCTTTGTTTCCCTCAGGGTAGAGTCTGCTGAAAGGCAAACACCACACCTCAATATAAAAGAGCTATCTCAAAAGCAGGAATAGAGGAACTATGAGGACCCTCTAAGGAAGATGAACTGCCAGTGGAGAACACTTGAGATCCTTGCCTGATGGCACTAGAAGCCATGCCACAGCAAGGCCAGATGCCAAGGCAGAGACCGTGAGCACAGACTGTGAGGCCGGCCCACAGGGGCAGACGCCAAAGGCCTATGTAACTAAGAGGCTGAGGACTAGAAAGAGATGCTGCTGTGGACCAATGACTGCATCCTGAATGTCTTCTGATCCTGGTAACTTCCCTAAAAACGCCTGTAATTGTGGGTACTGTGTGTGGCCACTGCAACACACTGTCCAACTCCACAGAGAAGTCTGGGAGAAATGGTTGGTATCATAAAAAAGTAAGAGAAGGATGGAGGGGAGAGGCAGGTCTGACTTTTGCCTATGCCAATTGGCCTTGGGTTGTTATGAAGCTGGATTCCCCATCTCCTGTGTAAGAAGCTATGTCTGCACACAGACACCCCCATACCTCACTCCCTTAACATTACTGGCATCTGATTAATCAGTTCACGCTACTAGAATAGCACAATATATATGGTTTGTACACACAAAGTCAGATAGCTATTAGAAAATGGAAACACAGGGAAATCAAGTATTAAAAGTGATGTTCTCACACAACTTTGTTCCCATATGTTCCCAAACCATAATGGACTTTATTTAGAAATCAGTAAAAAAGATAACTAAAGAGCCTCCATCCTCCACCTGTAAACATTTGAAAGTTATAAGCTTATAACTAATGCTTAGGTAAAAGAAGGCATTACAAAGCACATTAGATGATAAATGATAGGGATAATATATCAAAGTTTGTGCATAGAGGGAAAATTATAGCTTTAAATTCTTGTATTAGCAGAGGGGAATAAAAAAGCATAGGAAAAAGAAACAATAAAAACAACAACAAACAAAACAACAAAAAAATAAAAGCAGCCAATAATCAGATGCAGTATTGATTTTCTGTGAACATCATCAGTGTTTAAAAGGACTATCCTCAAAGTGGTGTAAAAAGTAGAAGTGATAATTATAATGATTTTTTTTAAAAAGAAAAAACTTCCAAGGAAATTACACACCCTTTTTAAGGATTTGAACATAAGAGCAAACTCAGAAATAAAAATGTATTAAGTATTTTATTTTAAATAAGAACAGATTGAATTTTGGGCTGAGCCCCGGTGGCGTAGTGGTTGTGTGTGGGATTGTGTCCCTCTGGCTTGGTGGTTCAAATCCAGCAGCAGCTCTCCAGGAGCAAGGCTGGGTCTCCCACTTCCACCAGAGGGCAGTGGTGCCAAAAAAAAAAAAAAAGATTGAATTTCTAAAAATTTAAAAGTGGCTTGATTAAGAGTAAAGAATGACACAACCCAGATGAAAATTAAAATACCTAGCTCCTGACTGACCTTATCTCTAGATTATCCCTTTAAATAGCACTAATTTCTCAAGTGTTCAAAGCACAAAAAGATGGATTTTCCCACAACTTACCTCAACTGATATTTACTAATATTATCATAGAATTGGCAGGTTTCAGTTTTCATACTCCTAGCCACCACCAGGAGGAGAAAGAGTTTGTTATGAAGTCACTGCAAAAACACTGAAAATCTACTTGTGACAAGAAGTAGGATTGTACTCCCTTAAGTATTCATTCATGTACCACTAACCAAAGTCACCATGCTAATGACTCATACTCACCTACCTCACCACTAAATACACAATCCAGGTAACCAAAACCGCCTATCGTGGGTGCACTGACAGACACACACCCCAGTGAACAGTGAGGAACCTAAAAGTAAGCCAGGTCTCCTTGGAGGGCTGATCGCTAACAAAGGGTGGAGATACTGTAAACGGAGAAGAGACAGTCTCTTTAACACACGGTGGTGGGAAAACTTGACATCGATTTGCAAAACAGTCAAACAGAACTTATATCTTTTATCACATTAAAAAGTAAGTCCAAAAAAATGAGTTCAAGATGAATCAAAGACATAAATATAAAACCTAAAACTGTATAAAAGAATACTTTAAATGCATAAAGTGAACGAATAAAACTTTGCTAGTTGTTAAAAAAACTATATAGAAGTTCAGCAGTGAAGAAACAAGAACAAGACTCTAATACATGGCATAAATACACTTTCAAACACAATTGAAAACATACATGGGGGTACCCCCTCCCCGCAAAAACAAACAATGCAAAAAAACGTGGGAAAAGCTTTGCCTCACAAAGCATTTGTAGGCAAGCATCAAGCAACTTCCTCTGAGTTAGTGCACCCAGTGGCATTGCCTCGGAAGGTTCTCTCTGATCACAGTGAATTTTTTTTTTTTTTGTAAAACCAAAAGAACAGGTGAGGCTGTGAAATTTTGTTTCCTGCTCATAAGAAATGCCGCAGACACTGTTGTGATGTTGAATACAGCTTACAAGGACAGCGCTATGATTAAAATTCAGGTATACAAATATTTTTCTTGTTTCAAAAAAGCTGAAACGTCAATTGATAACAAACCTTGTTCTGGGCATCCGTCAACTTCCTGAATGGATAAAAATGTCGACAAAATTTGTGCACTTGTGCTCAAAGTCCAATGACGGATCATTGAAAAGATGCGGAAGTCATCTGGACTATCTTGAACCTCAGTTTGGCGAATTTCAACAGAAGATTTGGGAATCAGAAGGGTTGCTGAGAAATTTGTGCTTCAGGTTCTGACTGGCCAGTGAAAAGAGTATCACCTGGAAACATGCTGAAAACATGCCATCCTTTGAAAGAATAGCTCCAAAGCAACACAGACTTTTTTCCCACAGTCATCACTGTGAGTGACAAGGTGCTATTCTTACCCCGAAAGCAAACATCAATCACGCCATTGGAAGACACCATCATCACCTTGCCCAAAAAATGCTCAAGTGAAATCAAAGATAAAGGCGATGCTCATTTATTTTGATGTGAGGGGAAGAGTGCATTTAGTTTGTTCCACCAGGTCAGACTGCAAATCAAGCTTTCAGAATCTAGAAATTCTGAAAGGATTGCGTAACAATGTGTGATAGAAAGGCCTGATTTGTGGCAGATGGGGCAATGATTTTTGCCACTACAACAATGCACCTGGTCATGCAGCCATATCAGCGTGCCAGTTTTTGGCATAAAACCAGCATGCCTCTTTTGCCCTGTGCACCTGACCTTGCTCCATGCGACTTCTTTTCGTTTCCATAAATGAAGAGGGACATGAAAGCACAGCATTTTGATGATGTAGAAGAGGTGAAGAATAAATGAGGGAGGTGCTGTCAGACATCCAAACAAATGAGTTTGACAAATGTTTCCAAGAATGGAATTGCAAACCTGATAAATGTATTAAGTGTAATGGAGAGTACTTTGAAGGTGATATGGTTGTTTTAGAAAAAAAGATTTAAACACATAGCTTTGGGGAAAAAAATCCTGGCTTTTGTGGGGTACCCTCTTGTACAAACATGAAAGCTGAACTAGGTTACTGAGACTTCCTAATGATTAGACACTTCCACACATCAAAAGAGTTTACCAAAAGAGTAAAAAGAGAACCCAAAGACTGGGGAAAAATGTTTTCCAATTACATTTCAGACAAGGGACATTGAAAGTCATCTCAGTTCATTTCTCATGCCATTAACAGCAAGGTTAACAATAAAAACAGAAAACAACAAATACTGGTGAGCGTGTGTAGACACTGTAACACCCATACAATGCTGGTGGGAGTGTAAAATGCTGAAACAACTGAGAAACACAGCATGGCATTTCCTTAAAAAGATGGAATTTGAAATGCCATATGACCCAGCAATCCCAATATTTGGGATACATCCTAGAAAAATAACAGTTGCAACACAAATAGACATCTGTATACCCATCAATGGACTGGAGAAACTGTGGTACATAGACACAATGGAATACTACACAATCTAACAAGACTAACAATGAACCAGCAAAACATTTTTTAGCATGGATGAATCTGGAGGAAATTACGCTGAGTGAAAAACATCAAATATGGTATGAAACCACAATTGTAAAGAGTCAAGGAACATTCTTTGCTGGTCCTGGGGTTCTCCTGGGTTCAAGAGAAGAGATGGTGAAGTACTAGGTTAGCTTGAGTGATGCTGAAGGCAATAAGCAGGAAGCGTGAAATTGGCAATAAGTGAGGGAGGCAGCTGAAGACATGGGGATGGGTTCAAAAGCAAGACGAAGAAGAAGAACATTCTGTAAATCCTGTAGTCAATACAGGATTCTGTAAATCCTGTAGTCTACTCAATCTATGAGTAGATTCAAGAATAGACACGCAGGTGTGTGTGTGTGTGGGGGTATATACTCACAAATAGATGAGGATATTTGTGCATGATATGTATCTTTACTACAAATATACCCACTGAGTATGATGGGGCATATGGGGCAAAGTAAGGAAAATACCTTACGCATAAGCAAACACTTTTAAGATCATGAGTCGGGGTGAGTCCCAATGGTGCAGTGGTTGTGTGCGGGACTGCGGCCCACAGGGTTGGTGGTTCAAATCCAGCAGCAGCTCTCCAGGAGCAGGGCTGGGCCTCCTACTCCCACCAGGGGAGAGTGATGCCCACAAAAACAAAAAACAAAAACAAAAAAGACCATGAGTCACTAGGCCTGGAACACTATGGTAAATTAGCATAACATACTCCACAAAGATTTTGTTCTACTATTGTGATTTACCTAAAAAGCCGTATGGAAGATATATTGACAAATAACTGCTAGAGAATAGTCAGAAGATAACTATTTTATTTGTACATTGGCTACTGTAGTAATCTACCTGAGATTTCAGAACCTTTGGTGAGCTGTGACTGGGATCTTAAAGATTCATGAGCAGTCCTCTATGGTGTAACTATTGGACCCTGTCTGGAGGAAAGCAGAGTGAAGAAAATGGAAGCTATGTGAAAATAAGTCCAATGGACTAATGGACCACCTGAACACCACATGCCACATGGGTATCCATGACCCAGATACGAGAACACCTGGATGGTACCTGGCTAACAGAACCAACTGCTCTGAGAGGAAGAAAAACGAGAAACAGAATACAAAATCACAACAAAGTGTTTAATGTGTAAGTCTTTCTCCTGGTGCCTGCTGAATTGGAGGTTTCGTTCTTGCAGCCAACTCTCCAGCTGCCCCTCTCCTAGAAGGATTCTCTCTACTCTACAAGCTGCTTTCCTCCAAACAAGAAGACACTACCTTTCCTGTTCTGCAATAAACTCTTATCAGGACGGCCAGCCACTGCCCAGCAGGTGCACATTCTGTGTACCCTGAGTTGGAGACACCACTTGGATGGCCTGTGCCCCACTGCCCAGCTCCCGTGCTCAGACCATCTAGACCTTCTGCCCATCACAATGCTGTCAACAGGAGGGAAAGCTGCAAGGGTAGAGGGGACCTTTGTCCCCTGCTTGGTTTAGAAGTCTATGACTGGACTCTGGGAGGTCCCATGAGGTCAGGGTCATACAAACCTGCACCAGCAGACTCCTGCTGCTCAGTTGGGGCCTTGGCCTGACTCTCTACCAACCTCTGTTGCCACGTATCTGAGGCTCAGATCAGCTATAAGAAATACCACTGTTTTCAGGCCTGGTCACAAACTTCCCTAGAGCAAAGTACTGTTTCAATTGTTTCTTTCCCAATTGCGCAGGAACTTCCAAACTCTGTCTACGACTTCTTAGACCATGGCAACTTCCTTTATTAAACAGTTATGTTCAAAATAATAACCTTTTTTTGACTACTGAATTAAGATGAATGAAGTTGAAATTCACTTTTAGAAATGTCACAAGACATGGATGTATGGGAGGGCTTATCTAGATTTTAAAAAAATGTAATTTGGTCATTTCTGCATATATGTAAATGCATTGTTTACATAAGTGTGCTATTTTTTTTTAAGTATGATTTTTATAAAAGGTGACCTACTCCAGAGGCTTTAATGGAAAACACTAATTGAAAAGAGGCTCAAGAGCGTTCAAAACCAATAAAATGATGGTTACCATTTTTGCTTCTGACTGTACTGGTTGCGGGGAAGAAGGACCCGGGATCCCTGGAACACTAGGCACCATGGTGACTGGCCGAACAAGCTGTGGAAGAGACAGTGGAAAAGCACTGCTAGAGCATCGACTCACAAAAAATACTGTTTGAGCTGTACACCGACCCCTGGGATATGCTACTTGAAATTTCAGGACCAGAAAACTATAAATTTGTCATCAGCTGATATATCTCTATCCCCAAACCTTCATACTCTTGTATCAGGCTATTTCTGTAAAAGTTGCCTATTTTCCCTATCTTTAACTTCAGGTTTAACCTTAAAGAGGCCTTCTTTTTTTTCTTTTTAGGCATCACTGCCCTCTGGTGGGAGTGGGAGGCCCAGCTCCTGGATTTGAACTGCAAGCCAGTGGGTCACAGTCCCATACTCAACTACTACGCCACCAGGGCTCAGCCCAGAGGCCTTCTTATAAAAGCTCATAATATTCAAAGTGATTGATGGAGAATTTCTCAAATATGCCACACATTGTGAATTTGGAAGGATTGTCAACACTTGTGACATGCAGGCATCAGAAACAATTTCAATTTGCAATTGTGATCCAAATTCCTGACCCATTTGAGTAGAAGTTCTTTGATGAGTTAATATACCTCATATTGACAACAAAAGAAACTGACAATCTCTAATGATTTACTTTAGCCATAGCCTGAAACAGCTGTTTCCATTTTGGTTTTAGCCTATTAAAAAGAAGAAACAAACACTGCTGAGTAATTAATTATTATAACTAAAGTGTATTTCTTTTTTCATATCAAGTTGAATCAGAGCTACATTTAATATCCCACCCATAAAACCACAAATGCAGGGTAAGACTATTTTCTCCCTTAAAAAATATTTTAAGAGGCAGTAGTCTGATATTTGAATCTCTCAAATGATGCATTTTAAATAATGAAGTTCTGCTTCCAGAAGATGCATTTTCTAAATTAACCTGCATGTCAAGTCTAAAACTGACTTAGTTCTACATTGATCACGTGGAAGAATTAGTTAATAGAGAAGGCCAAAGTTAACATTAATTTTAATCATATGCTTGAGAGCATACTCTAAGCCCAAAGTGTTGGATATTGTTGACAAAGCTTTAAACATAATTTTTAAATAAATAAGGATCCTCTGTAGCACTCTGGATTAGGTGATGAACCGATAACCAGAATTCGGCAGTTCAAAGCTACCCACTGCTCCAGGAGAAAAGATCAAGTTGTCTGCTCTTGTAAAGATTTACAGTCTTGAAAACTCTATATAAGGTCATTCATCATGAATTGGAATTAATTCAAATTAATTAATTTGTGTTTCTTTGGCATATACCAAATGGTTATATGGTACTGATCACCAATATTTATCTGAAAGGTAAAGATAACATGTACTGCATTATTAGATGAATGATTAGGACTTGATTAAGAAGATATTAAGAGGTGGATAACAGATTCAAAAAGTATTCTATCTTGAAAACCACAGAGGAGTACAACTCAAATCATTTCAGATGGAAAAGAAAAGAAACTCTAGAAAACTGCATTAGATGTCCCATCAAGTGGCTATCATGATGAAAACCTGGGGTGGTGAAGAGTCTGACTACAACGATTCTTTAAATTAGTAAGAAAAGTTTCTGAATTATAATTCTAAAAAATATGCTCACTGAATGATTAAGTAGATCTTTGACTTATAATTTGTCCATCTTCCAAATTTTCATTGTGACCAACATGTCTAAACACCGAGTATCTGGGTCTTCCCACAGGGAAAGGTTTTGTCAAACATGTCAGGCGGGTTTGTTTTAACATGCTTGACTATCACAGGAATCTTGTGACATGGGTTGGACCATAAAAGTTACCATAGTGTGATTTAGAACACAATGTGCAAAATAACTGAAATAACAGAGTCAATTGACAAGTGTTCTTTACTTTTTGCATCTGAAATGACTAAATGGTAAATGTTTATTTCAATGAAGACACAATGCCACCACTTGCCCCTTCAATCTGTCAATTGTCTAAAATATTCATCTCTTTTCTCTCTTAAAAAATATTGTAAGAAGCATGAACTAACACGATATAGAATGTAGGGGAAGCCAATTCTATAGACATTACTAAATAATTCCACATGTCAAGTCTTGGTGAAATGATTAAAATTATATGTGAACTTCAAGTGTGGGCACACAGATCATGTAAGACAATGGATTTAAGGGGAGAAATGTTAGCATGAACTTTTGGCTAAGAATATGTGCAATATCTGGTTTTCTTAAAATTTTTAAAATTAATATCTACATTAACATTTTGAAATGCTAAATCTATTCAAATTAAAATGGGTGCACTAGCAATAAAGTTGTTCATATTACAAATAAATTTTTTTTTTAAATTAAGATTCTTTGGGGGTGGAAAACCGTTTCCTATCCAATTACTTTTGTCATAAGTATGTGCTGTTCCCCCAAATACCAGTCAGAAAGTACCATTCAGTACTATGCTGCTGAATTTAACTTCTTCCTAAAAAGAAAAAGCTTAAATTTCAAACTTACTGGAACTGCAGCAGGAACGTGCACATTAGAACTTGTAATTGATGCAGGTATGGCCACAGGCATGGTTTGTCCATTGGGAAGATGTAGCAGAAGAGGAAATGGGCCTGGTACTGGGCTAAGAGAAACAAAAGAAAGGAAACCCGTATCAAAACACCTCCTAAAAACATGATAGTAGTTTTACTGGCATAGCATTCAAAATTAAGTTTTCTAACTGTAATGAAACTGCAAATTTAACTTTTAATTGTCATTTAAATGAATAGTACACACGGCAGGGTAAAAATTGGGGGAACTAAACTAATTATGCTTACAAATCTGCAACTTACAAAATGGAAAAAAATTTCACCATAAAGATCTTGAGCGATAACTATGAAAATGGAAAGAAATGTCTTCTGGTGACGCAGTTTACATATTTCACATGAAACATGAAAATAAGAGATCATGCAAAAGTCACATTCTACCATAATCTGTACTGTAAACTAAGTTTTGGATGTTTATGTCACTCTACTTGAACATACATATAGAAAACTATCCAAGTAGTTTTTCCAAGAGTTACAGCATAAAAAAAATCTAACCAACACCAGGCATACGCAAAGCCCGGGGGTGATCCTTTAAATCACTGCACTGATTGACTCAGATCACTTACACAATTGGCCGGTTGGAGGACGGTGCCTGGGTGATGACAGTACTGGAGGTTGGTGAGGGTACTGCCTGCTGAATAATTACACTTGAGTCAGAACTTGTCAGTAGCACATTGGGAACCTGTAAAGATGCTGGACGAACAATAGCTGATGTGGGCTGTGCAGTTTGTGCCAATGGTACTTCCTATTTAATAATGGGATAGAGAAAGAGTGGGATTTAGAAATGCACATTAATTCATGTATTTGAGTGAACATAAAGTAACATCCTTCTAAAAGCAACCACACGATAATACCTAATATTAGCCCAAAGTAAAGTACTATGTCTAAAATTAATTAAAAGAAGGACTTACAAGGAGCTCTAAAGGCTAAAATTCAATGCTTAATTAATATTTTAATGTTTGAAAAATGGAATGGTTTTTCTGTAGATCTTGCTTCCCTCCTAATCCAGAAATAAGTTAGACGAAGCAATTTTGCAATGATTCCAAGGGTATTTTATTGAAATTAAAAACACAGTTGATTCTCAAGTGTTATAAGACAAAGAACCCAAAGAAGCCTAAGGGACTGTCTCCCCTGCTCACTCATTACACTGCAGACGAGAGTAAGCAGGGCAGCGAGACTGGGAGAAGCCTGGGAGAGATTCAATTCATAGCAAGGCCACGATTTTTTTTTTTTAACTAACAAATTATGACTTAGGTGGGAAAAGTTCACCATGCTAATGATGAGCCTTGCATTCAACCATTTATACACATTTTGCTTCCACTTCCCTCAACATAATACTGCTTCTCCCGCCTTTCTTTCTCCAAGTGTTTCCCATTTTCCTTCTGCCTCCTTTCTTAACCCTGTTTCTTGGGTCAAAGGTGCCCGTTTGATCTTAAACAACCACGGGGGTCCAGACATGATGGGTGACTGAGAGTCACAGTCTTGGTGGTTCTCTTTTTTTAATATTTTGAGCCCGTTCCACATTTTCCCAACTCCACCCAGGACCTTCTAATTGATCCTTCTGATGCAGTTGGTATTGGTAGCTGGATGCCACCAATGCCAGTTTTTCAGATCTTGGAGTTGTGAATACTGATGTCTACATGGCCCAGTAGCTCACTGGGTTAAATTGTCCATTGTGTTTTTCTATTTTTATCATTCTTCTTTCCTCCAGACAGAGAGAGACTGGCATTTCCACCAAAGATGGCTAACCGTGAGCTCTCAATACCTGTGCTGTTACTACGGGAAACTGGATGTTGTCTTTGCTAACTGTTATACCAATTAACTTTAGTGAGAAATGCTTGGAGTATTTCTTCTTTTTTGTAGTTAAAAAAATTTTTTTTATTTATTTAGGCATCACTGCCCTCTGGTGGTGGGAGTAGGAGGCTCAGCCTTTGCTCCTGGGAGCCGGAATTGAACCTCCATCCCAGTGGGCCGCAGTCCTGCACACAACCACTACGCCACCGGGGCTCAGTCCTGGAGTATTTCTTAAAGTAACACAAAGGTCTGGTTCATCTCAGGTAGTTATGCCTATTTCTTATAATAAGAATGCCTCACTATCAAAGGTCGTCTAAGATGAGGTCCTGAATGTAAAATTTTAAAATTATTTTTAAAGTGAGCTCTTTACAAATTAAAGAAAACAAAATTGGTGGATCAGGACTTTTAGAGGTGGTCTTTCCCCCAAAGTTGTATCTTGGGAAATGGAGAGATTAAGGGCATTATCTACGGCTCCCTAACTAAACCAGCACCACCACAAAGAGCAAACCAAACCCACTGCCCCAGAATTGATTCCGACTCCGAACAGCCCCACAGGATAATGTAGAAAGACTCCGCAGGGTTTCTAACAATGAAAACTTGTCACTCTCCCACAGAGCAAGTGGTGGATTCTAATCACAGATTAGCCTAGAACGCCACCCGATGGGAGAGGGCAGAACTTCTCCCCAGGGATATCCCTTTGAACTTTATCTAACACAGCAAGCACTGCTGTTTTCCTCTCTAGTTTTTCTGTGTGTAATAAAAATGCTAATTATGAAAGTATATAAGTCTTCTTTCCCAGAACTTTCTATGAATATTCATTCTAACTTTTACATATTATTACGTAATATTATGTGTAATAAAATTATTACAAGATGACCCTGAATTACTTAGCAGTTTTAAGTTCAAATATTAAAAGTTACTTGTGAAACTAATCTCCTCACGCCGCCCCCCTCCTCGGTTTGGATTCGCCAGAACTGTGGAGTTCTAACCTTTTCATCACTGGTGGTGGACTCTGGGTGAGGTAAAGGACTATCCTGGGGAGTTGTTTCCACCACAGAGGGCTCCTCGATTTTGCTTCGTATGATAGGGGTTGCAAGAGGGGATAAATCTAGAGGCATCTAAATTGCAAACATTAAGAAGGCGTTAGGAGTTTAAAAATAACTGAGCAGTATGTAACATAAAAAAACAGGAAGGTTAAATAATCATTACTGTTCTCTCAGAAGCACTCTTTTAATACAAAAAAATTTATCACGAGCAACATACTTTTTTAATGTCATCTTCTGACGCTTTCTTGAATTCATTCTCAAATGGACTTGCCAACTCATTAAACAAACCCACTTCTTCACAGTTTTTCAAAAATCTTGTTGGTGTTGGTGTCTGATCTGAAATAAATATCAAGAAGTAATCACTCAGGTTTACTTATCATACAGGGGTCTCAAGTGTATCTAGTAAATTAACAAATTAGTAGGACTGGCTCAGTCAGCTGTTAATTTTCTCTTTGGAAAGACCTCTTCCTTTAAAGCAAACAAAATTTGGTTAAGTTTTTGTTGCATATCTCAAGGTATTCTCTCCAATTTTATGACCTATAAAAGCATGAAAGAAGTTCTCCTGGTTCCTTAGTGCACTCCTTCTGAGAAGAGGTTATAAGCACCCTTTACTAGACATGGACTATTATCATTATCATAGAGGGAAGAATCTTTGTGAATTCACACTTTAAAAATCCTGATTGAAGTATATGCCATTTGAGGAACACTAGGAGAAGAGCATGTATGCTCTCAGTAATGCAGCCCTTCAGTAGTTGTTCATAAGCCAGTGTCAGAATAATTTTAGGATATTTAATAGGTAGACCAAAATACTTTAAGGAAGAACAGTTATTAAAAAAAAACTTTAAGAAACAAACATACACACCAGAAGAGAAACAAAATGTTCTTTACTATTATCTTTGAAGCAAGTTCTTAATTTCAATATATTTTATTACATTAGTACAAGGGGCTTTGTTAAGAGTCACATATCCACAAAATGTTCTGGTTTAACTTTTCCACAGCAGGGTAATTAATGGTATTTTTACAGATATGCAAGTCTTAGGACACTGGAATGCCCAATCATGCTATGCACAACAGTACATCCATTGTGTGTGTAATGTGCACAGGCCCTGGCTCTATGCCAAATGCCAATTATGCCTGTGTTGAATAATAAAAAATAGTAAATTCACTACCCCATCCCCCTGTCCCATTTAAGCCTCATTGGCTTACGGCTGTTTACTCATATTGATCAAAGTAAGTAGCACATTCAAATATCAGTCACTTTAAAAAATACATTTTAGGCTATCATGTTTATAGGCTTTTCTGTTTAAACTAAACAGAAATATGTCCAGAGACTCGTGGTTTAAGGTAAAATACTCCCAGTCTCATGAGATTAAAATTTACACCTCGTTAATTATTGCAACCACACATTAGGCATTACTTATTGTTGTATTTTGCCCTTTCCATTCACACCTAGAATACGGATGTCATCTCAAACAAAAACCCAACTCACTCACTGCCAGCAAGTCAAATCCAACACATAGTGACCCTGTGAGCAGAGTAGAACTGCCCTAATGGGTCTCTGAGACTGTAAATCTTTACGGGAGCAGAAAGCCTCGTCTTTCTCCCATGGAACAAATAGTGGATTCGAACTGCTGACCTTGCGGTTAGCAGCCCAGTACATAACCCACTGCATTACCTATATTCACTATACACAAATATATTTAATGCTACAATGACCCACTACGCTACAATGACTTTAAAGTGACTGTACTACATTACATTAAATATAATACTGGTCTGACTGGGATATTATTAGGATCAACAAGATCACTGAAGGGTTACTACTAGATCACACTTTACTTATTCGTCTATAATATATCCCCTATCGCACAAAAATCTCCGAAGTCATTCAACAGCAAGGGCCCAGTACACATGAGTCAGCTTAAGTCCATCATGAAAGACTATACTTTGACTCTTCTGTTCACAGCCAGGAGCCCTGGCAGGCAGTGTTAGGTGCTCAGTAGCTAATCTCAAGGTCTGCAGTGCTCTGCGAGAGGAAGACAGGATAGCATCTCTCCAGGAAGATGTACAGTCCTGGGACGCTATAGGGCAATGCTTCTCTATGTCAGGGGTTCACTAGGAGTTAGAAGTGACGTGACGGCTCAGACACGTGCTCACGGCCACAGTGTTTGTCTATCAAAGATCATTAGAATGCTCTTGTCATAAAGAGGAGGAAAGTCTTCAAAATAATAATGAATGTACCATACTTTTACACAAATAATGTAATGAAAATACTTTGAGGAGGGCACAGTTGGCAAAAGCAGGAAAACATGGTAACTATTTTAATAAGTGATTACTGTATACAATACTCATTAGGCTTGGGAAGAAAAGAGTCAACACAGGCACAATTGTTTGACATGCAAATTGGTTAATGGTTTAGTCATAAATTATATACCATACAATTCATGCACTATATTTATAAAGTAATGCTACACCATCCATCTCAACATAAACTATTAAAATACATAGTCAAAGTGCTGTACTTGAATGGTCTCTATTGTTTTACAGTATTAAATGCATTAAGATAGGAGGCCAATTCTTAGAAATCATTCTCCAAACACTTCCTGAGTTAAAAACAGTGTAGAAATGGCTCTAAGATAGCAGGTTTCAGAGAAGCAAAGCCCTCGATGCTTAGGAGAGTAGACTTTGCAGGCTGCTGCTTTGCTGCTCCATTTTCTTGGAAAGGGAGCCAGTCTAGTTCTAAATAGCTGATGAAAAGTAATCTGAAAAAAACACAGATGATCTCTGCTCTCCTCTAGCTTCCTTTTATTTATGGAACTGAAGGTATGTTTAATATTCTCTCATGTTTCCTATATAAAATTGTTTGTGATAGTTACTAACTGTACTGTGTCCGCTAAGTTTTTCATTACAGGAACTTTGATTGTTAAAGGACAGAAAGAACCATCTCATATTGCTTCATCATCTCGCTAAAGTATTGCATATGACAATTTGATTTCTAGCTTTGGTAATAAAGTAAGCATACTACTTTTTGGTCTACAGGTATAATTTCAGCCTGAAAAACAGCATAACTTAACTTTTAAAAGAGAAAAGAAGAATATAGAATTAATTCAGTGTTTATGATTTGTGAATCTGTGGTTTGTGCCACCAAATTATTGTTGTATCATAATATTAATTTATAAAATATACAGATGCAGTGAAATTAACATAGTATGTTTATGCATATACAGCTGTGTATCTATCTTTATTTAAATACCATGAAAAAACAATAAACCAATGCATGAATTTTCAAGTATTGTGAAAAATAAATAATATGTTTAGGTGATGGTGCTATGTGCAAAGAGGCAACAAACAAAAGAGCAATAAGTAAGGATGGCCCTCCTACTGGCACTGTTTAGTACGCAATGGGCCGCTAACTGGAGATCAGTGGTTCAAACCCACCAGCAGGCCCAAGGGAGAAGGCTGAAACCTTCTACCTCTGTAAAGATCCAACGCCCTGGAAGCCCTTCATACGGTCACCACAAGGTGAAACCGACTCGATGGCAGTACGTTTGGCTTTTATTGAGATAATTTTAGTAACACATGCTTCATTTGAAAAGAAATACTAACATAATCCTAAAGAACATATCTACTGTGTGTGTGTGTGTGTGTGTGTGTGTGTGCGTGCGTGCACTAGAACTGATTGTGACTGCACAACTCATTTGAACGGTGATTTACCCATGGGGTGGGGATGGGGAAGATGCTCTAAGAGAGATGCGGGGCTGATTCTACAATTCCCCTTGATTATGACTGAACAGGGGAACTGTTCAATTATATGATATGTAAATTGTAGGAAATAAAAGCTTGGGGGGGGGAATCTACAAATTGTACTTTCTTCAATAGAAGGATCTGTAAACAAGTTTCAAGAGAGCTAAAAGAAATGTGGGACTAAATATTAGCTCAGTTAATGATATGATATGAATGTTCTAATTAACTTCGCTAAGACAGACATTGAATCTGTATTTGAAAACCACACAAAAAAGTAAAATGAATGGCCAGAAGGAAACATGAAAATGTAATGGGTAAAATACATGTTGCCAACATTTACTGCAAATGAAGTCATTGGAATATCACCAGTCTATCTTATTTACAGAGAATACACAAAAATTGTGCACATTCCAGGTGAAATATGTATATAAGCTATTAATAAAAGCATATACTAACCAGCCACAATGACACTGTCATTACGAGCTGGACCAAATTTCAGTGTCATCTCATGTTTATGTTTATGGACAGCCAAATGATCCTCGTTGGTAAAGCGCTGTGGCAAAAAGTTTTAAAATATAGTTAAGATTTTCAATTTGATCAAATTAAGTAAAATGATAAGGAAATTCATTTCCACAACATGTAAAACCACCATTAACAGTGAAATAGCAGCTTGTTAACAATAAAAGAATTTATCATTGTTAGTATAAACACACTAGATTTTAAATAACCGGAGAAACCCATTACCCAAGAACAAGCAATACTAACATATTAATAGCTCACATAACTCATTTGAAGAGCATTAAGAACAAAACTTGAGACAAAGAAACTTCATATAAATGTTGTCAATTTATACTAAACATAGATCACTATTAATTCTGTCCTGACACAGCAGAAATATATATTCCACAACACAATGACTTTTGAAGGAAGCACTGTATTGACCTAGACTTAAAAGTTACTCACCAGTTTTTAAATGAGAATTGTCTCATAAAATAGCACTGCTGGACAAATTAAGAAAGAAATCATGTTCTTATGCTACCAGATTAAAAAAGGGACTAATACAGTGAAATAGCAATCAATAAAATAAAGCAGTTCTTTTAAAATTAAATTAGCTCTTACATTTTTAACTTAAAATAGCCAGGGATTTTTTTTAAAAATCACTTTGACTATGGAACTCATATAAAATATGAAGCAAAATTTTCATTTTTAAAGTTATACATCATATTTCACCACCACCACCACCACCACCACCACCACCACCACCACCTAGTACTTAAACTTAGCAGACCCTGCATGCAAAAACAACATTTATGACTGCACCATAATAAAAGTATTTTTAACATCTTCTATGTGAGAATACCAACTTTCATTAAGGAATATTTTACAATAGAAAATAGGGAACAATAATAGCAGAAAATAAAGCACATTTACTTTTTGTTATTGTATAACAATAATGTTAAAATGCAAACTTAAGAGCCCTAAACACACTGGTCTGAGCCCTGGTGGCGTAGTGGTTGTGCGCGGGACTGCGGCCCACTGGGTTGGAGGTTCAAATCGAGCAGCAAGGCTGGGCCTCCTACTCCCACCACCAGAGATCTGTGATGCACCCCCCCTACCCCAAAAAGAGTCCTAAACACACTCTTTAATCTACAGCCTTATAAATAAGAATGTTAAAACTATATGAATTTGGATGCAGTTCCCCCTAAAATATCAAAATGGTTTCCTCTTGTGGCTTCTCCTCCCCACTCAATTCATGTGACTAATGTTAGCCAGAGGGTATCTTCGTACAATGTAAAAGATTTTTCTTTCTTTCTCATTTTAAATCATTTTATTGGGGGTTTTCACAGCTCTTTTGACAATCCATACGTCTATTGTGTCAAGCACATTTGTACATTCTACTCAAGCTCATTTTTTTCTTCTTCCCCCACCCTCCCACTCTCATGAACCCTTGACAAATTATAAGTAATTATTTTCATATCTTTCACTGCCCGCTATTTCTCTTCACCCAAGTTTCTGTTGTTCCTCACCCTGGGTGGGTAAGTGGGTTATATGTTGATCATTGTGTAAAAGAGTTTTTCATTATGCTATTGCTCTAAACGTTTTTTGTTTGTTTTGTCTTGTTTTTTGTTTTTGCTTTTTTTTGGCATCACTGTCTCTGGTGATCATGGGCGCTACCCAGCGCTGCTCCTGAGAGCTGCAGCTGGATTTGAACCGCCAAGCCCGCGGGCCGCAGTCCTGCACTCAACCACTTACGCCACCGGGGCTCAGCCCCTGTTTGTTTTATTGTATTAGAAGTCATTTTATTGGGGGCTCATACAACTCTTATCAAAATTCATCCATCCATCCATTGTGTACAAACATTGTGTACAAACATCCATCCATTGCAGAAAATAAGGCACATTTACTTTTTGTTATTGTATAACAATAATGTTAAAATGCAAACTTAAGAGCCCTAAACACACTGGTCTGAGCCCTGGTGGCGTAGTGGTTGTGCGCGGGACTGCAGCCCACTGGGTTGGAGGTTCAAATCGAGCAGCAAGGCTGGGCCTCCTACTCCCACCACCAGAGGTCAGTGATGCACCCCCCCCCTACCCCAAAAAGAGTCCTAAACACACTCTTTAATCTACAGCCTTATAAATAAGAATGTTAAAACTATATGAATTTGGATGTAGTTCCCCCTAAAATATCAAAATGGTTTCCTCTTGTGGCTTCTCCTCCCCACTCAATTCATGTGACTAATGTTAGCCAGAGGGTGCACGTTTGTACAATTGTTGCCTTCATCATTCTCAAACATTCTCAAACATTTTCTTTCTACTTGAGCCCTTGGTATCAGTTCCTCTTTTTTTTCCTCCTCCCTCCCCCACCCTCACGAACCCTTGATAATTTATGAATTTTTTTTCATGTCTTACACTGACCTATGTCGCCCTTCACCCACTTTTTTGTTGTCTGTCCCCCAGGGAGGGGAGTTATATGTAGGGGTCATTATGATTGGTTCCCCTTGTATCTCCCACCTTCCCCATTCCTCTCCTGGTATCACTACTCATTATTGGTCCTGAGGGGTTTGTCTGTCCTGGAGCCCCTGTCTTTGCAGCTCTTATCTGAACCAGTTTACATGATCTGGTCTAGCTGGACTTTTCCCCTTTTTTGAAAGGATGACACTGAATACCTCTATCATCTTTATTGTTCCTGAGTGGCATAAGTGCTCAGATGCCAACTGAGACGTTTGAGGCCACCTGGACGGACGGTAAAAGAAATGTCTGACAATTTACAAAAAAATTTAAAAATCAACCATTAGAAAACAATGAAAAATCTACTCTAACATATATAGGGTTTGCCAAGAGCAGGAATCAATTTGAATGCAACTAAAACAAACAAACAAATCATCCTTAGACCAGTCCTCTCACAGAAATTAAACTCTCCTGTATTTAGGAGCAGTAGAACCTATACAACACCTTGGTTTAAGGGTATTCACAGGGCAGTTCTACCCTACCCCATCGGGTCGCTGTGAGTCAGAAATGGGGCTGTGGGATTTTTGTTGTTGCTTTTATGGATGACAGTGAAGGCCCCAAATCCTTCTGCAGGGCCCCCACTTGGATGAAGACTCCATTTATTTCTCTAGGTCCATTCACCAGCAACAGGAATAGGTTTGTTCTCAGATGGGGAACATTGGAAAGAGGATGACTGCAAAAATAGTTAGGCTAAAATTTAACATCTTGCCATTTGTTTTCCCTTTTGACCCATTTTTAACTTGTTCTAGTTATTTTTTTCTATTTTCTTTTTAAGATTTTCTGTGTCTCATTATGTTGTTCTTTGGGTTTGGTGTAGGGAAGGTAAGATTTTCTTTAAATGGAATCCAGAATAGCTAAATCTATAGAGAAAGTAACTAAATTAGGAGTGTTTAGGTTATGGCAGGAGAGGTTGGGGGAAATGGGAGTCAATAATACTGCTAAAATAATGAAGGAATGAGGGGCTGAGCCCCGTGGCGTAGTGGTTGTGTGCGGCGGGACTTCAAATCCAGCAGCAGCTCTCCGGGAGCAAGGCTGGGCCTCCCACTCCCACCAAAAAAATGAAGGAATGGTCTAAATTGATTGTGGTGATAAAAGAGCAACTTTAAAGAAATAATTTTATTGGGGGCTCTTACAGCTATTATAACATTCAGTACATCATCTGTATCAACCACATTTGCACACATGTTGCCACATACATTTCCAAACATTTTCCACTTGAGCCCTTGGTATATGCTCCTCTTAAAAAAAAAAAAAAAAAAAAGCTCTCCCCCCACCCCCCCCGCCTTTTTTTTGTGGCATCACTGCCCTGGTGGGAGTAGCAAGCCCAGCCTTGCTGCTGGATTTGAACTGTCAACCCTGTGGGTCTCAGTCCCGCAAACTACCACTAAACCACCAGGGCTTTTTTTTTAATGACTCATTTTATTGGGTACTCACACACCTCCCCTCAAGACCCGTACATACATCAATTATATGCAGATCTCATTTGCACACTTGTTGCCATCATCACTCTCAAAATATCCTCCTCCACTTAAGCCCCCAGGTTCCAGCTCCCCATATTTCCCTTCCTTCCTACCCCCCAAGAACTTTTTTTTTTTTTTGGCATCACTGCCCTCAGGTGGTGGGAGTAGGAGGCCCAGCCTTTGCTCCATGGAGCTGGAATCGAACCTCCATCCCAGTGGGCCGCAGTCCCACACACAACCACTACGCCACCGGGGCTCAGCCCCCCCCATGAACTTTTAATAATTTAAAAATTGCTTTTTCATATCATACACTGTCCAACGTGTCCCTTCACTCACTTCCCTGTTGTCTGTGCCCCAGAGAGGAGGTTATATGTAGATCCCTGAAATTGGTTCCCCCTTTCTACTCCACCATCCCTCCACCCTCCCAGTATCACCACTCCCATCACTCGTCCTGAGGGACTATCTATCCTAAATTCCCCATGTTTCCGCCTCCAGTGTACATCCCCTGTTAAAAGAGCAACTTTTAAATGTATTTAAACCATTTATTACATGGTATGTGAATTATATTACAATAAAACTTTTTTTTTTTTTTTAAATAAGAAGAGAGAGAGAGAGAGAGCCTAATTGAGATAGCCAAACAGATAGGCCATTGGGGAGAGATGTGCTTGCTACAAGGCAGGCACACATAACAGATGACTCTATAGTAGCCCAGAAACTCGAAGCTGAGAGAAGTTTAGAAAAAGTCAGCAGTTTGGACCCACCAACTGCTCCTGTAACTTGCTCCCATAAAGATCCCAGTCTTGGAAAAACGGCTTAGAATTGAGTCTTCCTAGTTGTGTTGTGTTTTAGGAATCAGAATCAGAATAAACTTGGATTTTTAAAATTATGAACAGAACCAGAAAAAAAAAGGAAAAGGAAAAAAGACAGGTCAAATCCCTACTAAAAACTTAATATCCCTCTTAGAAAATTAGAGCAGTGTAGTTGTTACACTGCAAACACATCTGCTGTCATCAGACTTTGAATGCAATCAGAAACAACGGTGTCCCACTCGAAATGAGTGCAATGACACAATCTCCTACATCAGTCCCCAACAGGATTCACTACGCCGCCCCTGTGTTTCCCATCTCGAGTTTCAGCCTGCACCTTCTCCTGTTACTCTTATCATCTATATTTAAAAATTCTGCTACATCTGGTTTGGGTTTTTTGGCCATGACTCAACTGACTTGAAGCCCTGCGTGGGCACTCTATGGCGCCCACTTTGTTCTAAAGGTTGCTACTGAGTATAAACTCACTGGCCTGTATCCAAAAAAGAACAGAAACTAAAAGAGATCAATCAACCAACCAATCAATCAATTAAAAAAGCCTCTCCTAGAGGCATGGCCATGAATTTAAACTTCTAGCCCTAAATCATAAGATAAATTTCTGCTCTCTAAAGCCAGACTTATGATAAAAAGCTTGTATATTTTCTGAAATAATGTAAGCATGATATAGTATTAAATAAAATTTAACAAGTGTCTTTTCAATGTACATTAATCAATTTCCTTTTCACATTATTTTTTAACTACTTAGGGTACATAATCTTTACTTAATTATGATATACTTGATTAAATAAGATGGGGAAAATGAAAGCTCTCTCACACATTAAGGAAAATAATAAAGCAACTTACTAGTTCTGTGTTACAGCTATATTAGGTAACTAATATAACATGATTATCCCATGCACACGTACAAACACACAAATATAGTTTTTAAATGTTTCCCAAAGCAGTATTTACAACTGCTTTGTACAATTCTTTTTGTATGTATTCTCTTATCTCACGTTAACAAATTCTAGCTGGTACCTACTAAATTGATCCACAATCCATTAATGGTCATGGTATGACTTGTTATTTGAAAAGCATCTTTAAGATTTCTGTAGAGGGCTGAGCCCCGGTGGTGTAGTGGTTGTGCGCGGGACTGCGGCCCACTGGGACAGAGGTTCAATTCCAGCAGTAGGGCTGGGCCTCCTACTCCCACCGCCGGAGAGCAGTGATGCCCCCCGCCCCCCCCCCCCCAAAAAAAAAAAGATTTCTGTAGAATTGGCTAAGGGATAAAAGCTCAAATAAATTCTTATTTATTTTATTAAAAGAAGAAACATGCCAAATTAGTAACATCCAGCCAGGGTGATGTAGGCATAAAACACATCAAAATTATTCAGCGAGATAACAATGGCTCAAGTAGAAAGAAAATGTTTTGAAAATGATGCTGCCAGCTTAAGTACAAATTTGCGCAATACAATTGCTGCATGGATTGTTGTAAGAGTTATAAGAGCCCCTTGTAAAATGATTTATATATATATAAAAAAAAAAAGATGGGCTGAGCCCCGGTGGCATAGTGGTTGTGCGCAGGGACTGCGGACCACTGGGACGGAGGTTCAATTCCAGCAGTGGGGCTGGGCCTCCTACTCCCACCACCGGAGAGCAGTGATTGCCCCCCCCCCCCAAAAAAAATACACGCCAGTCAGGGAGCAGTGTAACAATGATGAAACATACAACTTTCCTCTAGTTCTTCATTTGTTCCTCCCCCCACTATCATGATCCCAATTCTTACAAATCTGGCTAAACCAAAGGATGTACACTGGTACAGATAGAAATCATAAACACAGGGAATCTAGCACAGATGAACTGTCAGGACCAGTGTTGAAAGTGGCGATACCAGGAGGGTGGAAGGAAGGTGAAGTAGAAAGGGGGAGCTGATTATAAGGATCTACATATAACCTCCCCCCTGGGGTATGGACAACAGGGTGAAGGATGACATTAGACAGTGTAAGATATGATGAAATAATAATTTATAAATTACCAAGTGTTCATGAGGGAAGGGGAGTAGGGAGGGTGGGGAAAAATAAGGAGCTGAAGCCAAGGGCTTAAGTAGAAAGCAAATGTTTTGAGAATGACGAGGGCAACAAATGTACAAATGCGCTTGACACACAATGGATGGATGGATGGATTGTGATAAGAGTTGAATGAGTCCTCAATAAAATAATTTTTTAAAAAGACAGCCCCCCAAAAAGAAATATCATTCAACAAAGAGTGAATTATAGTAGAGCTTAAGTTCTGAGCACTTGTTTTGTAGAAGGGTACAGATTGTCATCTGTGAAAGCCCACAATGCATGTGCAAGTTCCTACTAGAAGTGAACCTCTATTGAATTCCCTCCAACCACTGTCCAGGGTTGTGCATGTCTTGTCTCAGAAAGAGTGCACTGGAAAAGGGACTACTGCAGTTGTGGTTAGGTTAGAAGTTAACATTATCATTTATTTTCCTTTTGACTCGTTTTAAATTTATTTTAGTTTCTATTATCTCGTGCATTCTTTTGGATTAAAGTTTTTCTATTTTATTTTGCTGTCATTATTGAGGTTTTTTGTATGATTTTCCTTATATGAAATTTGGGAGACAGTTAAGTCTAGTTTCGAGGAGCCCTGATAGAGCACTGGGTTAGGAACTTGCCTAACTGCAAGGTCTGCAGTTTCAAACCACAGCTGCTCCCTGGGAGGAGAGGCAAGGCTTTCTACTCTCAGAAAGCGTTACTGTCTTGGACACCCAGAGAGGCGACTGTGACTGCAGGCTCACCCTGAGATGGAACTGACCAGAAGAGAGTGAGTTTGGTTTTCAGTGTGGCAGGGTAATGGCAGGGCAGGTAGCGGGTAATGAGAAGCTAATAAAGTAGGTAAAAAAAATGAAAAGGTTCTGAAATTGATTGTAGTGACTGCACAGTTCTTTTAAATATATTTGAAGCATTGAGTTGTATGGTACATGAATTACATGTCAATAAGACAAACATATAATTCATCAAAGTTGTAGGACACAAGGTTTATACACATATATCCATGTGCCCCTATGCTAGCAGCACACAGCTGAAAATAAATAAAACATAAAAATAATGACACTTGCAATAACATCAAGTCAAAAAGTTTTTTTTTTTTTTGGGGGGGGGCATCACTGTCCTCTGGTGGTGGGAGTAGGAGGCCCAGCTTTTGCTCCTGTGGAGTTACTGCTGGAACTGAACCTCCATCCCAGTGAGCCGCCGTCTTGTGCACAACCACTACGCCACCGGGGCTCAGCCCAAGTCATAAAGTATTTAAGAATAAACTAAACAGAAGACATCTGCGAACCCAACATTGCAAATGACAAAACATTATCAAATGACATTAGAGAAGAGACTGTAACACTAAACTATTGCTAAGATGTCAATTATCTCCAAAATAAAGCATAGATTCAACATAATCTCATTCATAAGCTCAAAATACATTTTTTGGAGAGTAGAAAAGGTTATTCTTAAAAATTCTATGAAAATAGAAAAGAATCCAGTTAGCCAAAGCAATCTTGTAAAACGGATTACTAAATGGATAACTAAGCCTATGTGACCAAACCAATGTGGTACTTAAATAAAAAAGGAAAGATCAATGAGACAGAACAGAATCCATTAATAGACATGTATAAAATAAAATGATTTGTAGTAAAGGAGCTAGAGCAAATGGGGAAAGCAAAATCTGTTAAATGAATGAAGGTAAAATATCTGAAAAAAAAAAACTTCACCCAACCTCATACCATACAGACGTTAATTCAAGATGGAACAGATATCTACATTATTTAAGTTTAAAGAGAAAAGCAAAGTAAATCACAAACTATCTTTGTGACACAGGATAAACAAAAGTTTCTAAGACTTAAAAGGATAAAACAAGTATTTAAATTAAAAACATCTACTCATCCAAGTACATACTGAAAATTAAGAAGCAAGCCCTAAGCTGAGAGGAAATATTTGCAGCACTTATCTGACAAAAGACTCGCATCCAGGAGATATAAAAAACTTCTACAACTGGGGCTGAGCTCCAGTGGCGTAGTGGTTGTGTGCAGGACTGTGGCCCACTGGGTTGGCTGTTCATATCCAGCATCAGCAGCTTTCCAGAAGCAAGGCTGGGCCTCCTACTCTCACCAGGGGGCAGTGATGCCCACACATACACAAAAAAAACTTCTACAACTAAATGATTATTATATAAGCAACCCATTTTGAAAAAAGTACAAAAGATTTATAAAGACATAAAAGAATGTACACTTTTAAAAAAAGGTTCATGTGTCCAATAAACACATTAATAATTGTTCATCCTTGGGCTGAGCCCCGGTGGCAGAGTGGTTGAGTGTGGGACTGTGGCCCATTGGCTTGGCAGTTCAAATCCAGCAGCAGCTCTCCGAGAGCAAGGCTGGGTAGCTCCCATGACCACCAGAGGGCAGTGATGCCAAAAAAAAAAAATTGCTCATCCTTTCATTAGTCATCAAGGAAATATATGTTAAAACCACAATGAGATACTTGTGTACATACATGAAAATGGCTAAGAAGAAGAACAACAAAACGGATCAAATGTTGGCAGTGATATAGCACAAGAGCTCTCCCACACTGTGTGTGGGAATGTAAAATGGTATATCCCCTTTGGAAAGGATCATCTATTTCCTAAAAATTAATATATGCTATCCAGTCACAACCCTTGAAGCTATCTACCCACGAGAAAATAAAGCATGCATCCATAAATAGTATGTGCATAAATATTCATAGCAACTTTCATTTTAATAACTTGTTTAAGGATATGTGCATAAACAAATGAATAAACAAGCTGTGAGATAAATGTTAAAAAATAAGCAATTAAATGGAATTAACCGTTGATCATACAACAGCATGGACGAATCCTCATGTGCCGTGAAGCAGCCAGTGAAAAGTACACATTGCATGATTCTACTTATGTAAAACTAGAGGAGTTATAAAATAATCTATAGTGATGGTAGGGAGGCAGATCAGGTTGCCTGATAAAGGGTAGAAGGGAGGACACTTAGGGGTTCTAGTTATGTTCTAATATCTTGATTATTTGATAGGTATATATACACCTATCGAAAGTTACCAAAAGTATACTACAGACCCCTACAGCTTACTGTTGATCAGTTACACTTAAATTTAAAATATCAGGTAAAAAGAAATGAAGTACTTGAATGACGTAAGAGTCTGAATATTTAAGTAGCTTGTCCTGTTCCCCTCCTTTCCCAGTGGGAGTAAGGAGTCTGGTGGTGCGTATGGAGACGTGTTGGGCAGCTACCCACAAGGTTGGGTTCAGCCCCTGAGCTTCTCCCAGGGAGCAGACAAGGCTGCTGGGTTTCCATCAAGATGTACAGTCTCAGAAACTCCAGGGAGCAGTGCTACTCTCTCCAAAGGATAGCAGTGATTGAGAATCTCCTCAATGAGAGTGGGCTTGCTTTTATTGTCTTCCATTATTTCATGAGTAAAATAATTGTAACAACTAACGACAACCAATTAATAATGACCAGTTAAAAAACACTGAAATAATATTTTGAAACTGCTCCCAAGCATGCTCTGAAGTTAAGGTGTTAGACTTAGAAACATGAATACATTAGTGACAGTGTCAGAGGTAAATGAGTTAATTCACAAATTCAGTAAATAAAGTTAATTTCCTATAAGATAATGTATAACTTCCAATTATGTTCATCAAAGATTTTCAAACAACAATAGTAAAATTACCGTTCTTTTAAACCCTGGATTTCTATTTGGGGCTTCCACCTTCCTATTCTAAGATTACAATAGAACCTGGTCACACCCACATACTAGTCAATATTAAATTATATTTGCTTAAATTCAGGTATATTATTGAGGAAAAAGAAGAATTTATTCCCTAAACTTTTCTGGATTATATTAATCTCAACTCTAAAATTTTACAAAACAGCTCATGAGAAATTTTCCAAAATGAGAACACATTCTGTCATCAGTGTTTCAACCAATGCGGAAATGAACAAAGGAATGCATCCATTACCTGGCCACACCCAGGGGCAGTGCATAGAAAGGGTTTGTCATCACTCATATTCCACAGGTCCTTGTATTGCCTACAATACAAAAGTAAAAGATACCTAAACATTTTATAGTACCCATTTTTAAGTAGCACTTAAAATGTAGATCTTGGATATATTGGATTGTGTAAGATATGAGGGGGAATCCCTTATAGGGGGGAGGAAAATAAAGCTTCCTGGGGGGAGAGATGGGGGGGATTAAAAGGGAGCCGATATCAAGTAGTTCAAGAAGAAAAAAACGTTTTGAAACTGTGCTATCAATTCTTTAACACTGCTTGATGTGATTGAACAATGGAATGTTATGCTATCTTTAAGAGCTTCCAATAAAATGATTAAATAATTAAAAAGTAGAATAAAAAGTATAAAAGGTAAATCTTTTAATTTGATCTTCACTAGGCTCATTACTCAAGAATGTTATCAGGCAAAATCTCTTTTGCTCAACAAATCCAAAATAACAAACCCACTGCCATCAAGTCAAGTTCTGACTCACTGTGACCCCACGCAGGCTTTCTGAAACTCTAAAATCTTCATGCATCTCCCAAAAAGCAGCTGGTAGGTTTGAACTGCTGTTATAACAGTCTAATCCTCAAAAGCATCTATCATACACAAATTTTATTCATTTAAAAATATTAAACAAGCAAATAATAAGCAGTCTTTCGAGGATCATACCATATAGTTAAGAAAATAAAGAAGCAAAGTTTTTCTCTCCAGTTCAAATTTTTCTCTAGCTCCAAATGCTTACCTAGTAGCTAACCCTTTCTATTTAGATAAACCTTCAAATCAACATATCTACACACAAACCCTTATAAACTTCAGAAACTTACCCCTTTCTCTAGACTGAAGCATGATGGAAGGCTCAGAGGGAGATATAAAAATAGATTCCAGTCTCAGGAGCTAAGCTGTATTTTAACTTGGTCTCCAAATCCTAAGATTAATTGCTTGCTGGAAATAGTCAATCCACAGCAAATAACTGTGCCTTTGCAATACTGCAACCAACTAACTTCTCTGGGTACCACCCACGGCTTCATCACATCAAGGCAAGTCCTCATTATCAAATTTCTCAGCTAGACTATTTTAATAAGTTCTTTTCTGGGTTTTCTTCCTCCTGTTTCTCCCCTCTAATTAATTCCTTCACTGTCCAATCTGTCTATGGAAAAACATAAATTGTCTTCCTAATATTCCTTCCTGCCTTCTCCCTAAGAGAGCCCTGTTTTTATTCCCAGAAGCACTATGTCCAGCCCCAGGCAAAGACAGTTGTTTTTCTTATCTTATAGGTGAGGGTAACTCAAGGAACAGTTCCAGACACAAGTCTGCTGTGGATTTCTGGAAAACACCTGACAGAAAAGAAAGATGAAGCTGATAAAATCTACTCCTTTTTCCTGCTTAAATGTTGATGGGTTACCTGGAGCTGCGGTAGCCCATCTTGTCATGAGGTGACAAACATTAGGAAAAGTCAAAAGACTCATAATGAAGTTAGTCTTAACACATCTGTCATCAGCAGTCTACATCTGGATTTTCTGAGAATTTGTAGACCTATTTCCACGATTTGTCTGTCGGTATGGACTGTGGTGTCTTGTTATGTATGCTGTTGTGATGCTAGAAGCGACAATACTGGTATTTCAAACACCACAGGGTACCCCAAATGAGCAGGTTTCAACAGAGCTTTCAGATTGAGAACAGATTATGCAGAAGGAATAGGCTGACCATTCAGGGGGAATTACCCCATGAAAACCTGAAGGATAGCAGCAGAACACTGTCAGATACTGGACAGTGTTTCATTCAGTCGTGCATAGGGTTGTTACGATTCAGAATGACTCCACTGCATCTAACAACATATACTAATTTATTTTAGCTACCATTTGTCCAGTCACAAAACTGTATTAAAAGTATTCCTAACTGAAATATGATCCAGAGCAGTGTCACTCTATCAGACTTCTTAAATATAACTTTTATTATGACACCCAATGGCTAAAAACTTTTGTACGGCCCACTGTTAAGAATATAAGTTAAAAAAAAAAAAGAATATAAGTTAAACTCATACTCTTATTTATAGCTTCTTCCTTACTATACCTTACTCCTCACACCCACTCCAGTCTACCAAGTAACTGTTCATGCCACATGCCTCCTTAGCTCTGTGCTTTTCATTTTCCTTCCAGTTTGTACAACTCTTCTTTTCCAAATTCTACCCTCCTTTAAAGTTTCATACCTTTCAAAGAGTCCTTTCCTGGGGATTCTAAACACAATCTGCTTCCACTCATCACCCACTCATAATTACATTATTTTCATAACTCTCTTCCTACTTATAGTTGTTTATAATAGTGTCTACTTATTGTCTAGAGTCTCTCTAAAATAGAATCCAACCTTATTTTACAGGAGAAAACTGTAGCCCAAGTTACATTCTTAGCTAGTGATACAGATGGGACCAGAGTGCAAATTCAAAGTACTATGTGTTGTTTCTCTTAAGTACCGTAATCAGTTTTTTTGGTGAAAGTCTAATAGGCTTAACTTTTAAGAAATCGAAGGTGGTTCAAAGTAGTCACTACTTTATATTCTTTAAGCATGTATGCAATGACTACTGAGAAGTTGAAACACTTTTAAGGAAATATTGAGTAAACCTTATTTAACAAGCAACAAAATTTTTTAAATTTCCTTGTCCATTTTTATGTCTAATGGATTGTAGACAACTGACACTGGTCTAAGGAGGTATTTGCACTGCAAGCGTTCTTGCTTACCTAATAAAGACTCACCTATACTAAGTTAGACGTGATGCAAGACCTGCTACTGTCTCAGAACCCTCAGGCACAAGATGATCCCAGAGACCACTACAGACTCACTTTCCTCAAACTCACAGGTTTTATGATGATGTTCTGCAGCACAGACCCTGAATCATGCACTGTAACTTCATTATCAATGATTTCCAAATCCCCCCAATGAATTTTTAATGTGAATAATATAGTAACTATATTTGCTTTTTCCCCCCAAGTTCTGGAAAAACAATTTTCCTTCAGTAATAAAAAAGTTACAGCTGTACAGAATTTGGAGCGGTTAAAATGGGTGCTTTTCAGCAATCTTAGTTTCTGACCTAATTACATGAGGGTACTTCAAAAAGTCTACGGACAAATTCCATTATCTTTTAGTTACATTTTCCTAAGAACTATTTAAGGCTCCTCATACAATGTAATTTCAACTAAGTGAATGTGTTGATCCCAAGTTTGAAAATACGAAAACATGTTGTGACAGTCACGTACTCTGGTGTCAATATGATTAAGAGAGTTGGGGTGGAGTTTAGCCTGTCCATCTGGAGATAGTTAATAAGACCTCTTATGTGGGCATAGCTTTCTCTGAGAATTCTGGGAAATCT
Organism: Nesogale talazaci; assembly: GCA_004026705.1. Classification (NCBI taxonomy): domain Eukaryota; kingdom Metazoa; phylum Chordata; class Mammalia; order Afrosoricida; family Tenrecidae; genus Nesogale; species Nesogale talazaci. The sequence goes on from PVJH01005581.1 coordinate 65,889, forward strand.
CGCAATATTTCCCCCATGAAAGTGAGAGACTATTGACTTAGTCGCTTGGAGATGCTCTACTGACAAGATGGCAGCATGTTGATAGACCCTGAGTCCTGGAGGAGCTGGAGGAGAAGCCACATGGGCTCACCTGATGGAAGCAAACCTTTGAGGCTGGAAAAGCCACATGGAGACTCGCTGTCAGCACTGAGATGCTTCTACCATCACTGGACACACAAGAGTCTGTACCCACTGGCCTGTGATTGTCCTGGCATCATTTCCTGAGTCTGGAGTTCGTGAGTCTGGAGAAGACTTTATGGATTGGTCTCGGACATAAGGATTAATCTTGGACTTACAGACTCGGACTGGGTTGGGATGCTTTCTCAATATTCCATTCCTCTTGTATAAACCTCTTCCTTATATGCATATGTGTGCTTCTTAATTTGTTTCTCTTGTCTACCCGGACCAACACACGTGAGTTTCATTTTTCCCTTATTGGGGAAGAACTTTTCAGAGTCTCTTTAATGCTCTACAATTAAATATTCATAAAGCTAGATATGTACCTTGACCCTTGTTTCACATACCAAAATTATAAAAAACCAAGCCACATTGGATCAAGTCATATTGGACCAAACGGCTAAATATAAAAGGTAAATCAATAGTTCATAGATGAAAAAGTAGAAAGTCTTCATGATTTGAGGGTACACAGAGGTTTCTTAAAACAGACACAAGAACAATGTAAACAGAAGAAAAAATTAGATAAAAAATTTTACTCGGCTGAGCCCAGGTGGCGTAGTGGTTGTGTGTGAGACTGCAGCCCACAGGGTTTGCAGTTCAGGTCCAGCAGCAGCTCTCCAGGAGCAGGGGTGGAACTCCTACTCCCACCAGGAGGCAGTGATGCCCACAAAAAAATTTTTTTAACTCATGTTGTACATTTTATTCTTTATAAATTATATACCTCAGTAAAATATAATAAAGACAAAATAATATCTCTAGCTAAATACTAAGAAATAAGATAATAAATATATAGGTATCACCACCCAAATATAGTGTTCTAAGAAATCTTGGAAAGATTTTTGGATTTGAGGGAATATAATAAAGAAAATCAAAAGAAAGACTATTTCTAAAAATGACTGTACCTTACAGGACTCTCGGTCAAAGTGGAATAAGACATTTAAATAAAGTGTGGCACATAATATACAAGTACACAAGTCAGGAGTTCTTTAGATAGACAAGTTATGCAATTTGACAGTTAAAAAAGAAAATGTCTTAATCTGATCACTTTTTTTTTTCAAAGTAAAAGATCAACATGCTTCTTTTCTATATAAACTATATATTTTTTGGGGGGGCCGGGGGGGCATCACTGCTCTCCAGTGGTGGGAGTAGGAGGCCCAGCCTCACTGCTGGAATTGAACCTCCGTCCCAGTGGGCTGCAGTCCCGCGCACAACCACTACGCCACCAGGCTCAGTCCCCTATAAATTATATTTCAGGCATACAAATAGTTATAGTAAAATTTTCACTATAAGTATGAAAGGAATGAAATAACTAGAAAATCATCAATTAAACTACCGATGAAATATTGGCCTAGGCCCCTATCAATAATGTCCGGTAAAGTTGTTAAGAGAAAAGGTGATTATGAATTCCATGATTGAATCAGGGTGACGACAGCTGAACTAATGGGTCAGTTTTAACTAAGTTTTAACTAACTACCTGGATGCAACTAACCAAATCTTGTAATGTGGGATATTAGAGAAATAACCTGGTGTCTTCAACATGTCACCAGTAAAACAAAATAAGAAGAACCATATTAACATTATATTAGCATATTAACACAATGCAATGTAAAGCCCTCTTTGGATCCTAGTTCAAACAACTATTCACAGATATTTTATAATCAGATTATTTCTTCACTTTTCTATTTAGACTTGAAGGTCCCACTTATGTCTTTAGAAATATATACATTTTAGTTTTCTTTTTTACTTTCTAGAAATTATATACAGCAACTGTCTTTGACACAAGTAATAACTGTAACATTGCTTCTTCTGTAACACTAGTTTATTAAAACATCAGAGCAATGTTTTCCAAAATATTCTTTTCTTTTCTTTTCTTTTTTTTTTTTTGTGGCATCACTGTCCTGGTAGGAGTACTGGAGAGTACTGATCCTGGAGAGCTGCTACTGGATTTGACTTGTGGGTCACAGGCCCGCACACAACCACTAGGCCACCGGGGCTCAGCCCCAAAATATATTCTACAGCAGTGGTTCTCAACTACTCTTTCACAGGGGTCACCCAATTCAAACAGTAGCAAAATTTACAGTTATAAAGAAGCAATGAAAATAATTTTATGGTAGGGGTCACCACAAAATAAGGAACTGTATCCAAGGGTCAGAGCATTAGGAAGATTGAGAACCACGGTTCTACAGGAATGATTGGAGGGATTGTAGAAAAAAATCAAATAGGACAAATGCTGGTGTATACAAAGAGTTGCTTGTTCCTGCAGAGGAAATGAGACTTTTCAGAGACTTTAATATGTTCAACCAAAATGCCTAGAAGAGAGAACATTTTGGCACTTTTGAGGCATCCTGGTTGCCATGTGGGTAAGCGATGGACTGTGAACTACACGGGGGAAGGAACCAGCCATTCATCTCAGAAACCGTAAGGAGCAGTTCTTTTTTTTTTTTTTTTTTTGAGGCATCACTGCCCTGGTGGTGGGTAGGAGGCCCAGCCTTTGCTCCTAGGAGCTGGAATTGAACCTCCATCCCAGTGGGCCGCAGTCCCGCGCACAACCACTACGCCACCGGGGCTCAGCCCAAGGAGCAGTTCTATGACTAGGTTGCTGTGAATTGAAATCAACTGAATGACTGCAAGCTTTGTTTTGCTTTTTAATTTGTTATCTTAACCCTTTATTCACAAGAGATTATAAAACTAGTATTATTTGGAACTCATAGCATAGTAAAGTGTATTTAAAGGCTCTCTATAAGATAATTTGAAAACATAAGTATCACTTAAGCTCTATACTAGACAAATGGTTTACCTATGAAAAAACTAAAATATGTATCTAGAAACAATCTATGTAAACATTTACAATTTAAAATGTCAAAAATGGCTCAAAATACAATATATTACATATATACCTGGCAGAATTCACATGTAACTTGAATTTCATAAGTTGAACAACTTATCACATCCTCTTGTTCATTGCAAGGATACTGAAGAGAGAGAGAAAAAGGGGAGGTTTTCAGTTAGTTTTGAAACACTTCTTCAAATAAAAACATTCAAATAATTTTTTTCAAATAATTATACTCTATTACCATCATCATCCAAAAACACAGTGACACTATAGTAACACTACATAATATATACTTAAAAGTATATATTATGGTCACATAAAATTCTGTGAAATACCTTTTTGTGCTAATTTTTAAAAAATGAAGCTAATTAAAAAATTCTTCCTAGTATAGATCATAGATTCTTCTCTTTTGCATGCCTTCTGATCATGTAACTCAATGGGTTTTTGATCTTCAGCAAAATCTTACTTTCTAGTGGTACTGATAATGTGCAGTAATTTCTGCTTTCTTAAGGAACCTATTTCTTCAAAATGGACACAAAGAAGACTTCCAGTTAGTTGGTAAATAGAACAGACTAAGGAGTGCTTCCAAGGTTGCATCATTTTTGAAGAAAACTTTTCTATTGATATTCTGTCAATTCCTGGACCTTTCTACTTTGCTAATGCTTTCATTCGGAGCAGCTTTGGCTTCATTCAATATCATTAGTTCTTGATCTTATGCTACCTTCTGAAATGGTAAGAAATTAAATAAATAAATAAATAGATGTTGAACAATTCCTTTTGATATGAATATGTATTCTTCCATCTTCCTTTGATTCTTGATATTTCCCCTATAGAATCCTTCAATGCTATATTTCAAAGTTTGAATTTTTTTCTTCAGTTTTTTCAGCCTGAGATACACTGATGTGCTCATGCTTCTTGATTTTCTAATCCCAGGTCTTTATAGAATGTAATATAATTATTTACTTTGTCTTCTTGAACTACCTTTTGAGATTTTTCTATACAATTCTTCCCCCCCCCCCCACCACACGCACACTGATTTTTTCTTTTATTTAATCATTTTATTAGGGGCTCGTACAACTCATTACAATCCATACATATATCCATTTTTTCAAGCACATCTGTTGCCATTATCATTCTCAAAACATTTCTCTACTTGAGCACTTGGTATCAGTTAATTTTTCCCTCCCTTCCCTACCCTGCCTTCCTCATGAACCCTTGATAATTTATAAATTATTATTTCATGTCTTACACTGACTGATGTCTTCCTTCAGCCACTTTTCTGCTCTGTCCCCCAGCAAGGGGGTCATATGTAGATCATTGTGATCAGTTCCCCTTTCTCCCTCACCTTCCTCTTACCATCCTGGTATGGCTATTCTCAATATTGGTCCTGAGGGGTTTATGTGTCTTTAATTCCCTATCTCCTCCAGCTCTTATCTGTACCCATGTACATGCTCTGATCTAGCCATATTAAGGTAGAAAACTGCGGTCATTAGAGTTGGGGGGAGGAAGCATGTAAGAACTAGAGGAAAGACTTATGTTTCATCCATGTACCTGCTCTCTGCATCCTTTCTGTAAGGGGATGTCCCATTGCCTACAGATGGGTTTTGGGTGTTCATTCCACACTCCCCTCATTCACAATGATATGATTTTTGTTGTTGTTCTTTAATGACTGATACTTGATCCCATTGACACCTAATGATCACACAAGCTGGTGTGCTTTTTGCATGTGGGCTCTGTTGCTTCTCTTCTATCGAGCACTTTGTCTCTTTATGTCATCATTTCTCCTTTTATTTGTTACTCTATGTTCAATATCAAGGTTCCAGAGTCTCCTCTGACATCCGTTTTGGTCTCTTGTTTCTTTCTGTCATTTCATGAGCTTTTGCTCTTTTCCAGGGGCCCTGGGGGAGGACTGTGTTGCACGTTGGGCTGTGAACCACATCATCAACAGCTGAATCCACCAGCTGCTCCACAGGTGAGCCCTTCTGCTCCAGTAAAGATCTACAGCCTCAAAAACCCACAAGGGCAATTCCATCCTGTCCTATCGGTGTCTAAGATCAGAATTGACCTGATGGCAAAGTGTTTTTCTCCTCCTTTTTTCACTTCATGTATGATGTTGTGGATGTACCCTATTAATTCTGATGGTTCTCATCCATTAGTATTCAATGTCTCACATCTGTTGAAATGATTTCTGAATTTCGGTGGCTCTTATGAACTTGTTTTAATTTTCTTTGACTTCAACCTGAACTTGTACGTAAGCAATACATGGTTTGTTCCATAGTCTGTACACAGGCCTTATTTTGGTTGATAATATTGGGCTTCTCCATGTTTTCTTCCCACAGATAGTCAGGCTGACACCTGTCCATTCCATCTAGAGTGGTCCATGTCCATTGCTGTCATTTATGTTATTGAAAGAAAAAGTATATAAATGAAGGTGCTATTGGTATTACAAAATTAAATCATGCCATCTCCAACTTTGTTTCTATTACCAAGGCATCTTTTCCAACTTTGTCCCTTTCCTCTTTGTTTCCAACTTTCATATTCCAATTGACAATACCTCTTGATTGTAGATTTATTAATTATGGATGAAGAATTTCTTCCTTACTGGCTTTAGTGGGTGGAGTGCAAATGTGAATAAAAGCTGTGCTAACTGCTCCTCCTTGCAGGCATATAGGTATTATCCTAGCACTTGGAGCAGTGTACTTAACAATGCTCTTTCTATTGATGAGTATTGATGCATTCCCTTGAACTTGACGTTCCTGGCAGAGTAAGTCACAAGATCGCTCAATTCAAATCAGCCAGTATCAGTCCATTTCGCTCACTAACTACCATATATCAATATTTATGCATTCCATTTAATTTCTGATGAATCCTAGTTTTCTTAAATTGATATTTCTGGTTATTAAAAATAAAAGGTGGATTGTCTGGCTATTAAAAATAAAAGGTAGATTAAATTGATATGTCTGGTTATTAAAACTAAAAGAGTGGGTGAGGGAGGCAAAAAATGAGAAGCTGATACCAAGGACTCAAGTAGAAAGAAAAATTTGAAAATGATGGTGGCCACAAATGCACAAATGTGCTTGACACATTGTATATTTTCCTATTGCTTCAAAAGAAGCACTAAGAGGTAGAAAGAAGAACGTGATGGCAGGGCAAGAGGAGGCAAAAGGAAACAGAAGTAAGCTCTAGGAAGCAAAGGTAGAGATAGAAATATTAACAGAGGTATGTACTTAGGTAAGTACATTAACCCATAAAATAGAGGTATCGATCTATGTACATATATTTATAAGGCAATACACTAAGGCTGCAGACAGGCCTTGAACCTCAGGTCATACCCTCCCTCAATACAAGAACACTTTGTTCTAATAAATTGGCATTCTGTGATGCTCCCCCCACCCCCACCACCACCACCACACACACACAAAAGCATGATCACTGAAGACAAAAATGGGTGCAGAAGCAGAGGATGGTGCCCGACTACTAAAAGATATAGTGTCTGAAGTCTTAAAGACTTTAAATTAAACAAGCGGCCATCCAACAGTGAAGCAATAAGCCCACATGGAAGAAGCACACCAATCGGGGCAATCATGAAGTGTCATCGAGAGTGGGCAACGGGCATCAGAAAATTCTTAACCAATAATAAACAAACAAAAATGCATTGGTGAGAACGGGGTTTGGGGGTGGAGTAGAGACCCCCAAACCCATCTGTGGCTAATGGAACATCATAGGAAGGGGATGAGTCAATCAGGGTGCAGTAGAGCACCAATGTATCACACAATATACTGTATATACTCGTACACAAGCTGTTTTTCAGTACATTCTTAATGCAGTTTTTGTGGTAAAACTAGCTGCCTCTGCTGATATGTGGGTTGGCTTATACTCCAATATATACAGTATCTCTGATCCCTGGAGGCCTCCTCACCCACCACTTTCACAACCCCAGTGCTGCTTCCCACTCTGGACTAGAGGGGAGCATGTAAGTGTAGGAAAGAGATAAACTCACGACACATGGAACCCAGGAAGAGGAATGGGAATAGCGATACCAAAAGGGTAGGGGGAAAGGAGGGAGAGGCGGGGAGAGAGGGGGCTGTTGCGCCCAATGAATGGCACATAATCACACACTCCCATCCAGGGGGAAGAACAGAAACCAGAGAGAAAGGAGGACAGTGGACCACATGAGATTTGAAAATAATCTATCAAAGGGCCATGAGGGTTGGGGGGTGGAGAAGGTTAAAAAAAAAAAAAAAAGAGGAACTGATCCCAAGGGCTCAATGGAAAGTAAACATCTAGAAGAGAACAATGGAATATATGTACTAATATATCAGATACAATTGATGCATGGATTGTAACAAGAGTTGTACAAGCTCCCAATAAAATTATTTTATAAATAAATAATAAATAAATCTGCTAAGCAAAATAGATTATTTTAAGCTTGTAGTACCATACTCCAGTGTTATTTTCAATTCTATCATTCATATGCAGCTGATAAAAACAATTGCTTTCCTTCATCTCTATCAAAGATAGAAAATCAATGGGCATTACAGAGAATAAGTAAATAAATCCTTAAAAAAAGGGGGAGGGATAAATCAATCTTTGCCAACTGTTTCATTGGCAAGTAATTTGCATATAATTCAATACTTTAATCATTTAGTCATATTAAGGAGAAGTATACAATCAACCCACATCAATTTTAGAGCATTCCACTTCCCCACCCCACTCCATGGGCTGAACCGCCTTTTAGATGAGTTATACCATCACAGGGCTCCCTCGCCGTCCTGTCTTCATTAGTTACTCTGAAAACTGCTTTCCTTCCCTACCATCTACTCCCCACCCCGGTAATTCTTATGACCCCCTCCATCAGTTATTATTATTATTACTATGCACCACTCCTCCTGTGCTTCACAGCTGGGAGACCCAACAGAAAACAATAAAAACAAAATTGTACTAAGGTGGTAAGGATAAAAACATAATAGTACACAGACAAAAAGACAAATTAATGCACAAGAAGGAAAAGACCCCCAACAACATTCAAAAGACAAAGAAGAAATTTCTGTCATGGAACCAGAACAAATTCAGGTTGCCTCTATATGGTGGTCAACCTGTCAAGTGTCAAGTTTCATTCAGTATAATGAAAATTACGATGGTCTTTGACTAATAGTAAGGTTGTTTAAAGACTCTTGCCTGTGGCTAGTTCAGATCTGCCAGTGGCTCAGTCTGATGAGACACTCGAAAAATGAGTATTGGGCTCCCACTCTCCCCCACAGCCCTCCACAAATTGGATGGGCATCATTTTGCTCTGACATTTTTTTCTCTTTACCCTGTCAATCGATTTCTTTTTTTCTTTGGCCTCACTGCCCTCTGGTGGGAGTTGGAGGCCCAGCCTTGCTCCTGGAGAGCTGCTGCTGGATTTGAACAGCAAGCCCAGCGGGTCGCAGTCCCGCACACAATCACTACGCCATCGGGGTTCATAATCAATTGTGTGTGTGTGTGGGGTGGGGGGGCATCACTGCCTTTGGAGGTCATGGGCGCTACCCAGTGCTGCTTCTGAGAGCAGCCGCTGGATTTGAACCGCCAAGCCCGCAGGCCGCAATCCTACACTCAACCACTTATACCACCGGGGCTCAGCCTATAACCAATTTCTTATAACTAACTTCAAAGACTATATTCTTTTATTTTTGGGGGGGCATCAGTGCCCTCTGGTGGGAGTGGGAGGCCCAGCCTCGCTCCTGGAGAGCTGCTGCTGGATTTGAACAGCCAAGCCAGTGGGCCGCAGTCCCACACTCAACCACTAAGCCACCACGGCTCGGCCCCCAAAGACTATATTCTAAAGGGAGCATTTGATTAACCCTGTAGTTAGTTGGTTATAAAAATATAAAATTTATAACCTCTTAATTTTAAAAGCAGGTATTCATGTATAAAAGTAAATTTCTAAAGTAAGGATCATGATAAATGCCACATAGAAAGTACATTATTCCCAAACATTTCTACTACAATTGATTTACACAATTGAATTACATTTATTCAATTTATTCAAAATGTAATTAGAAAAAAGTTTGCTTATTTGCTCCTGACCAAGTTTAGCCAATCAAAACATCTATTCAGGAAATTTCTAAAAAGAATTTGTCAAATAGAAGTGGCCACCAGAAATTAAAAATCATAAGCAGGATCTTTTTTTTTTTTTTTTTTATAGTGACAAGGAATTAGTGAAAGCAAGAATGGAGTAGACAAAGAAAAATACAGATGAGGAGATATATATAGATGAGAAGTCAAGTGGGGGGAAGGGAGAAGCAGTTTCTATGGTGTCCAATTATGTTTTCTGTGATTGGGTCCTATGAAAGTTCCTGGATCCTTAGTCTGAATTTTTTTTTAACATGAAATTATCTCAATAAGTTTCTACTTCCTAACTCAGACAACTCCCTTTTGAACATTAAGGAAGGCTTGGGAAGATGACCTGAATATTAAAGTCTGAGCTAGATCTTCTCAAAGGAAGTGGCATCAGGCAATCAGGGGAGAGATATTACATAGAGGAAAGAGGAAATAGAGGTACATAAAACGTACTATATTGCGAGATCTCTAATATCTTCTGATGGTTGAAGTATGAGATACAAAATGAAAATCAAAGAAGTCAGAGAGCTAAGTAAATCTTGAGTGATCTGTAACATGGTGGTGGAGTTTTGATCCCTATCTCCATGCTCTGCCCTCGTCCCTGCAACTACTGAAGTTATGAGATAGTGGCGGGCAAGCTGTGGCCCTGGGCAAAAACGGCACAGCATCTTGAGTTTCGATTTAACATGTTTAAAGCAACAGACACTAAATGTCACTTCTACAAAATCTAAAATATCTGACCCTATATAAGGACCCACACCTGTTATAAGAAATGAAAGATTATAAGCAAGTGAGGGAGATACTCAAAGGAGTATTTTTTCTAAGATCACTCTAAATGTGGAAGATTGAGGGAGAAGGCACCACTACATATGGAAGAGCCAGTTAAAACTACTGCAAAAAAGTGTCAATGGACCTTTCTGTTATGAAAAAATGTTTAAGATAAATCTCTAGCATTGTCTCCATGCCCTTCATGGGCTGGCTCTCTGCCAGCCCTATTTTTCTGATCTCTGGCTACATATGCAGCAGAGAGTGCTCTCACATTTCCCATTCATCCATCCCTTTCTGAGCACCTCTTACCACAGATCCTCCTCATTTCCTGACCCACCTACCCTGACACTGAAATTACTCATTTACTTGGCCAACAAATATTCCTTGAACATAGGCAGTAAGACAACAGTTGTGGTAGGTTCTGGAGTACTATGATGTAGACACAGTCCCTGCTCTCATAGAGCTTGTATTTTATGAAAGATCTGTTAGGTGCTGTCCAGTAAGTTCTGCTGCCTAACCTGATGTACAACAGAACACTCCCCGTTCCTGCACCATGCTCACTGAGCACAGCGTTGCAGCCACTGCGCCAAATCCATCTCATTGAACAGTCTTCCTCTTTTTTCATGGGCTCTCTGCTCTCACAAGCACGATATCCTACTCCGGGGACCGAGTGTCACCATTCTCACTCCTGAGGAACATCTGGCTGTATGTACTTCATCCAAGAGAAGCTTGCTTGTTCTACTGGCAGCATTCTTTGTCAACACTATAATTCAAATGCATCAATTCTTCTGTGGTCTTCCTTATTCACTGTCCAGCTTTTATGTGCTTATGAGGCAAGTGAAAAAATCTTTAGCCTGCAATGTAGTGAATTACTTAATATGGCTCTTCCAGCCATAGTCTTTTGTTACTCCCACCAAATTACCGCTGGTTTCCTGATGAGCCTGGGGGGTGGGAAGATAGAGACTGATTACTGATTCAGCTGTGGGTGACTTAACAGGGTTAATTATAATTGCCATCTGCTGGGTATAAAATCAGCCAACGCAAAAACAGGAAGGGGGAATTTTACTACCATAAAAGTGGACAGCCAGGAGTGGAGCATGTTCTTTGGACCCTGATGTCCTTGTGCACTGAATTTCCTTGATCCGGGAGACAGATGTTGACATCACAGGAGCCGCAGCAGAACCAGGAGCCAGAATAGTGGACATCCCAGACCAGAGAGCAAGTAAAGCTGAGTGCTTTTGTGCAGGAAGGAGGCTGGCTAGTGGAGTGGGGGCCTGAGTCCTCAATCGGGGTTTCTAGGTTTACTGACTCACTGAGTTGGAGCTGAGCATCTATAGGCTGAGGATTATGGTGGAGTAGCAGGTTTTTGAACAGTCATTGTCAGTCCTAAAATAGTTTTGTAGCATTGCCCAAGAAGGGTAGAGGATAGGCCAAGAGGCTGAGGGGCAGAAAGAGACCTGCCTGTGACACAGTAGAGACTGTCCTAACTGAATGTACTCTGAGCATTTCTCACATGAATTATAACCTGTTACCTTCCCTAATAAAGCTGAGCATTGGCTGTGAGCTCTGTGTAGCCGCTGCAATGTATTATCAAACTCAAGGAAAAAAGTAGAGTGCTGTGAATAGGGTAGCTGTTGTCAGGATTGGTGAGAAAGATAGGAGGGTGGAGGCATGTCTGAACTTTTTTAGCAATCAGAACATTTAGCGTATTAAGTAGCTCAAAATTATTTAATGCAGTGATCAATGTGTAAGAAAAATGATCAAGTGCTGACACACAATCATCCTAAAGTCTGCTACTACACTTGTAATTCTAGCTTTAAACCACTGACTTTTTTCTTCAAATTATAATTTTGACAGAACTCTTAAATTAACTATAATATTGTTTATAATCCAAGTTGTAAACATATCCTTTATCAATTATATAATATTATTGTTATTTCGTGTCTTACACTGTCTGTTGTCTCCCTTCACCCACTTTTCTGTTATTTGTCCCTCAGGGGTGTGGACTATCTCTCCAACCTTGTGATGGGTTAGCTCTTTCTCTCCCTTTCCACACCCTCCACCCCCCTATTCTCATGATATTGCCATTTCCACTACTATTTCTGAAGGTTTTATCTGTCCTGAATTCCATGTGTCAAAATCTCTTATGAATACCAATGTGTGTATTCCAGTCAGCAGGATTTGTAAGGTAGAACTGGGTCATGGTACTGAGAGGGGGGCGGGGGTGGGGGGCGCAGGGCGGGGAGAGGAAGCATTCAGGAACCAGAGGAATGATGTGTTTCCTCAGTGTTACACAGAACCCTGATTGAATCATCCCTTCCGTGCAGGAATGTCCAGACATCTACAGACGGGCTTTGGATCTCCACTTCAATATCTCTCTTTCATATCAATACAATTGTCTGTTTTGGATCTTTTGATACTTGATCCCTGATCCCATGGACACCTCATGATCACACAGGCTGGTGTGCTTCTTCCATGTAGGCTTATTTGCTTCCCTGCAAGATGGCTGCTTGTGTAACTTCAAGGCTTCCTACCCCAGACATTACAGCTTTTGATGGCCGACACCATCAGCTTGCTTCACATTTGCTTATGCACCATCTTGTCTTCAGCGATTGGGTCAAGAAGGTGAGTATCAAAGAGCACCAGGTTACTAGAACAAGGTGTTCTTGTGTTAAGGAAAGCCTTGAGTAGACACCCAAAGTCCGTCTGCTAACATAATACTTAACATATAACTATATGTATGTGGGCCTCCATCCCTTCCATTATAATATATTTACATATGTACATACCTATAGCTATACCTCTATAAATGGCTTTTGCTTCCTACTTCTTTCCTCTATTTCCTTCAATTTTCTTTCTTTGAGCACTATCCCCTTCCCCTTTAATTCCATCCAACCTTTCTGGAGTTTGGTTTTGGTTGTCTTTTGGCTAGCTCGTCCCATCCATCCCCCTCCCACTAAGGATGGTGGTGGTGGTGCAGTAGTGGTGGTTGTGGGGAGATCCATATGCCTTGTCAGTAAAAAAAAAATCTCAAAAACGCATACAACTCTTGGCAGTGGATCCCTCAGCTCGTGTGTCGACGCAGAACTCAGCTAGCTGTGAAGATTAATGTGAAGAGTAGGGCTGGCTGTTTATACACACCAAGCCAGACCCAATGATGTGGTGCTGATTCCGACTCACAGGAGCCCTCTAGAGCTGAACAGAACTGCTTCAGAGTTTCCAGGGCTGTCTTTGGAATGTCTTACCACTGCACCACAGAACTCTTTTCAATAGATATGTACATTTCAAAATATTTGTCATTCTTTGGTCAAAATGAAAGTGTACTTGCACATAATATCTCTTTTGATTTTAACTTCCAGATTCAGGTACAACATCATCTGCCAATTGGCTTATGTATCTTACTAGCTACAAAGTCAACCAATGATTATCAGGGTTTGAAAGATTTTGTAGGCTAGGCCACATATCTTAAGTTGCTATTTCCTTTCCATTTGAGGAAGCTACCTCTCAAAAGTGTAAATGGCTCGAGATGGGAAATCATCATCACACTGTCAGCACACGATGGGTGGCACACAGTCATCAAGTTAAGTTTGAATGAAAATATAACATCCCCATTAATCATTATGATAGCATAAGACAACTATTACTAAACTTGGTTGACATGATTTACACCAAAAGCAAATAAAGCTCCTATTTTTCTTGGATAGCCTTACAGTGATTAATATTTTCTACCTAAAATGTTTTTGAAATGTAGAAACTATCTCTTTAATTACTACTGGTACTTTTATAGTACTTACACTTAAGAGTACTAAGTCCTTCATAGTAGGACCCTTTACTACAAAGAGTTTCCTAGTCAGGTTAAGTTTAGGAGTCTATGGGTGAAACGAAATTAAACACCATATCCTAAGTCCCCGATGTGCTTTGATGTACTGCCATGCACTGTTTATCTCCAAAAAGACATCTCCAAATTTGGTGAGCTTCGGATTTAAAAAAAAAAAAAGTATCATGAAGCACACTAGTATTATGAAGGCTAATATTTAGGAACCACCTGAAGAACTCAGGAATGTTGGAAAGACAACCATCAAATAAAAAGAGTAATTCTGCATTGAAAGTTTAAAATCTCTTACCTTTTTAGCCGGTGAGCCATGAGTTTTGCTCACTCAGCTGCCAGGAACCCCTCTGCTCTTACCAAGTAAGCAGTGCCTCTTACATTTCTTTCTATGGATCCCTAGGACATGGGAGAAGCAGAAAAGAGGGAACTCTTTAGCTGGAGAATCCAAGGAAATAGTCTGCTGCAGTTCAACTTCCCGGTGGTGTAATGGTTAAGAACTAGGCTGCAAACTGAAAGGTCAGCAGTTCAAACCTACCAGGTCTCTACGGGAGACACAACCTGGCAGCTGACTCCCGGACAGATTACAAAACAAACCCATTTCCACGGAGTCCATTCCAATTTAGCCTCATTCATAGTGAACCCTACAGGACAGGGTAGAACTGCTCCTGTGTGTGTCTGAGACGAACTTTTTTTTTCTTTTGGTGGGGAGGGATCACTGCCCTCTGGTGGGAGTGGGAGGCCCAGACTTGCTCCAGGAGAGCTGCTGCTGGATTTGAACCGCCAAGCCAGTGGCTTGTAGTCCCGCATTCAACCACTACGCCACCAGCGCTCAGCCCGGAGACGGACTCTTTATGGGAGTGGAAAGCCCCATCTTTCTCCCTCGGAAATGGCTGGAGGTTCCAAGCGGCTGACCTTGTAGTAAACAGACCGACATGTAAGCCCCGCACCACTAGGGCTCCTAGGACCGAGCAAACTGCTCCCCAGGGTTTCCAAGGCTGTAAGTCATCACGGGCCATTTGGTTTGTGGGCCAACCTTTCAGTTAGTGATCAAGTGCTTTAATCATTGTGCTGCCACAAATCTCCTCTAAAGATCACAGCCTAAGCAACCCCATGAGGCAGTTCTACTCCGTCACCTTGGGACTCTACAAGTAAGAAGGACCTGACAGCACACAGTAACACAAAATTACGATAATCTCATTTTATAATTTTTTTTCATTTTATAATTTTTTTTAATGCATGGGAATTCTGCATTCTACTCATTTTAATATGAGAATTGCGGTTCCTTCCAAGAGCTTCAATGCTCCAGGAAGATGGTTATTCTGTGGCCTCTCATCATTCCTAGCACTCTGGTACAAATCAGAGATCCAGCAATGTCAGGATCGATCCTTGGTGAGACCTGGGAGGGAGAATACCAAATTGTCCTGGGGGGTGATGGAAAGTCATAGGTGAGAGGTGAAAGGGGCACAGGAAGGAAAGCTGTGAGATTCTCAGATTCCAGATTTTGTTGTCAGTGTCACAGACTATCATGGGACCCAGTTTATGTGCTTCTTAAGGGCACACCTTACTTTATTACGCTTTGCTTCATTACTCTTATATATTGTTTCCCTCCCCTCCCCAATGAAGTGTGTGGCAACCCTGCATCCAGCAAGTCTACCCAGCACCGTTTTTCCAACAGTATGTGCTCATTTTGGGTTTGTGTGTCACATTTTGGCAATTCTTGCACTATGTCAAGTTTTTTCATACAATGCAATTGGGTACTTAAGATGCAGTCAAATCCAATCCACTGCTGTTGGGTGGATTCTGGCTCACAGTGACCTCAAAAGGTGCAGTATAATGATTCCCTAGGAATCCTGGGGCTGAAAATCTTACTGGGCACAGACAACCTTGTCTTTCTTCCAGAAATCTGCTGGTAGCTTTGAACAGCCAACCTTGCAGTCCGCAATCCAATTCTTAACCCTCTGTGCCACCCGGGCTCCTTGGATAGACTACAGGATAGTATAAACATAACTTAATATGCACTGTGAAACAAACAAAACTATGTCCAATGCCCGAAAGAGAGCTACCAAGCAGTAGAGTGTCTACCCAGATGCCAATAGTGCCTACTCCTCCACCTGCGTGATCTTTGTTATCCCCCAGAGACAGCACAAAAGTCACATAATGAATAGCAGACGCTTGGGAACAATTTCTCCAGATGATGAGTGGACCACCGGGCACTTTAACTTCCTCACCCCTGATACCAGCAAAACTACCCAGCTACTCCTGCAAATTTCCTGAAAAAGATCACAAAAGTGGGACCTGAGTAGAGTGGGGACACAAAGTGGAACAAAACCCCCAATCATAAAAACAGACTGAGCTTACTGGTCTGATGGATACTTGTGATCTCAACTATGGCCCTTAATAACTCTTCACTCCTGGAACAATACTCCTTCCTCTGACTTAACTTTCAACCAAAAATTACACAGGGTTGGAAGGGAGAAATAACACCCAAGAGGTATACACTCCTGGGAATTGCCAAGCATACTAACGCAAGAAGGGACAGGGAAGGATGAGTAATAATGGAAAAATGGAAAACAGAAGCAAGAAGAGTGCTGGTATGTCTTGACTGCAATCAAAGTGAATTGCTGAATGGAAAACCAATTTACTCAAATTTTAAATCATAATAAAATTTTTGAAAAATGAAAAAAAAAACACTATGTACTGTGCAACGAAATCCCAAATACCTGTACCAGTTAGGCTTGGGTCAGCTGTAACAGAATGCAAAATAATGGTTAAGATAATTCAGAAGGGCAAACTTTGACTCCTCCTCCTTTGCCATTCCCCTTTGTGCTTTCTAGTAACTGCTCAAGCTCCAGCCATCATAGCGGCTAATCAGATAGCCGGATGGGGAAAGGGGAGATGAACATTTAGCCTTCGTTAAACAAACAAACTTTTCTCAAGTCTCACAGAAGACTTCTATTTACATACCACAGTACAAAACTCAGTCATACTTCAGCCTGCTAAAATCAGGAGTGACAATAAAGTAAAGTGACCAGATTTTAAGCGGGACACCATTGACCGGGGGAGTGATTCTTGATTAAACATTTGGTCTATATGGAGCAACAAAAATATTCATAGAGGGCTGAGTCCCAGTGGCATAAGTGGTTGAGTGTAGGACTGCGGCCTGAGGGCTTGGAGGTTCAAATCCAGCGACAAGCTCTCAGGAGCAGCACTGGGTAGCTCCCATGACCACCAGAGGGCAGTGATGCCCCCCCCAAAAAAGATAAAAAACAAAAAACAAATTCATAGAATGCAAAAATAATAATATATTTATTTTAATTTCAAAATGCTGTGGGACATTGTTAAATTGTTAAAAAGTGGGGCATCTGGTCACCTGACAATAAGGGGAAAAAAGGAATGAATATTGGTGGGTAGTTGTGTAGGCCACCATTTTCTATGTCATCCTAAAATACGACTGGCTACCTCTGGGAGATGCTTTGGCAGTCCTCTGCTTTCAGAGCAGCAGGTCCCGCCAGGGCCAAGGAACAAGTCAACATTCCTTCAGATGTCTCTCAACAAGCAAAACCAACCTGTGAGTAAGATAGAAAAAGGGATACTTTTGAAGACCAGAGTAATATTAAGGAAAGAAACATTATGGCAGTTTGTTGATTTTATGTCAACCAGACACTCTTGGCTGGGGGTGGAGTCAAACCTGTCAATCAGGTCACAGCCTGATGCTGTGTCCTTGGGTGTATGGCTTTCTAATTAGCTGCACCCTGGGGCTCATCTTCTCTCCCTCTCCCCTTGCCTTCCTGCCCACTGAGACTTGCCACAGACCCTGACAGCTGCCAGAGTGGGACCCTGCCATGTCTCTAGCGCTCTGTGATCATTCTGCATTATTGCAAATGGCTGGGGGGCTCTGAAGAGGGACTTAGGGATTTGAGATGGACTGGGCTGGGGCCATTTCTTGATAGATAACTACTTCTTGATATAAAGCTCTTTCTTACACATAAGAATATCACTATATGTGTTTCTCTAGTCAAGCTCTCCTAACACAAATGTAAAGTCAGGAGGGTATGCACACATTAACATGTCACAAAACTTAGAAATGACAAGGGACCATTATGTAAGTCACGGTACCCAAGCAAAGACTTGACAAGAACTTGGCAGAAAATCCCGGTCCCAGAAGCACTAGGGAAAGGCAGTGATCCAGGAGGCAAGTTTGTTAAAAGAGAAAGTAGAATTCCCTCTTACTGCAGGGCTGGCTTCCCCTCATCCTGGACCTGGGAAATGGTTCTAGGGCAGACTGCGGGGAAGACTGCTGTTTGTACCTTACTTTGAACAAGGTTGACTGCACAGTTTAAAGGGAAAAAAGATCCGAGTAGGATATTTAAACAGATGTAAAATGGGGACCATAAACGGAGGAGCAATTTAAAGAACATGGGATAATGTAGAGGTGTGCATCTTCCAGGTATAGATACATGTCTGAAAACTGTTACCTTCAGAGAGAGGTTTACTTTCTAAGTATGGGTTTAGGCTGTCCTTTTTGCATGGAAATGTTTAGATTCATATTTCAGTAGTTGTTCACAAAAGATCAAGAATGCACACACTAGAAAATCAAAATCGACCTCGATTCTTCAACTTCAGGTAATGGGCAACTAGCCTCAGCTAGGCAGGTGAACCTGGCCTGCACTGCTGCCATCACCTTGTACATGTAATGTCACCCTAAAATTTTTGTGCCTTTTTTCTCTTTGGGTAATTTGAAAGACACAGATGAAGGAATCTTTCACCACCATTACTACCCTGCCAAAGCTACCGGAAGTGTACTTTAATGCTGTGCCAAGAAACAAGGCCATAAGGCAGATGCTCCTGGGAGAAGGAAATGAGTTATCTCTTGGACCTGGAGTCAAGCGAGTCTCCCATATTCATGAGCAAGTTGGGACCATAGATGGAACAGCTGGTGTCTCTTCTAGAAAAAGGACAAAAAACTTTGCAAGAGGGGACAGTCTTCCAAGGCAGCAGTGTTCAAGCAAGGGTATGTGGACAAGGTTTTCCTAAGCTAGGTGGGGATACCAGGCCTGGACTTCTGCTGTCACCTTATGCATAGAAGGTTAATCACCTAGGTTTTGAAAAACATTAAAAATGTTTGAGGATCCAATATGATTTCTGTGGTGGCCATGTGCTTATGTTAATTTCATGATTGAGATGTAGGGGTGGAGTCTAGTCTGTTAATCTGGAGATAGACATTGAGTAGCCAATGAGGCCTCCGTGTGGGCATGGCTTTCTCCAAAGACTTCTGGGAAATCTCGCAATATTTCCCTGATGGAGATGAGAAGCTATCTCTCAGAGACGATGAACTATGGACAAGACAGGATGGCAGTGTGTGAGGAGCTGGAGGAGCTGAAGGACTCGGAGGAGAAACCACATGGCCTTACCCTGATGGAACCAGACCTCTGAAGCTGAAGAAGCTATATGGAGAGCCCTGCCAGTGCTGAGTTGCCTCTACCACCACTGGATGCTGTTGATGGACCCTGAGTCCTAGAGGCGAAGAGCCCCGGGGAGACCCTTGCTGGCGCCGGGACTCTGCACCCACTGGCCTGTGACTTCGTGAGTTGAAAGGAGACTTTATAGACTGATATTGGGCATATGGGCCAATATCGGACTTATGACTTTGAACTGGATTGGGTTGGGATGCTTACTTAATGTCTTAGCCTCATGTTTATAAACCTTTTCCTTATATCCATATGCATGTCTATGAAATTTGTTTCTTTGGTTTACCCAGGCTAACAGTTTCCCAAAGGAAATTTGTGCATGATGTTGCCGTTACTTGTGAAGTAGCTTCCAATTTAGTGTGTCCCCATATGATCAGCGTATTGCTCCGTAAGCTTTTCAAAGCTATGACTTTGGGGTAGAAGATCACTAGGGGCTATCTTTCAAGGCTCTATTGAGTGGGTTAGAAGCTCCAACCCACTTTTCAACTGGCAATCAAGTGGTTATTCAGGATAGTTTGGGAAAAAAATCAATTTCCCTACCTTCAGTATCCTTTCTTAAAAAGCACCTAACTTTGCTCTTGCTCTTGCTCTCCTACGTTACAAAAGGAACCCATACTTCTCCATCCACCCCACATCTTCCAAGTGTATTGCTTCTGGTTGTGAAAATCACTATGGAACAAAACAAAGGTATAAAATAAAGTTTGCATTAATCAATTGTTAACCTTCCCACATGCCTCTTTCTGCCTTATAAATACTTGTTAAAGGCAAAGCAGGTGTTACTTTGTGTTTAGGAACGTCCTGAGTCCACACAGACTGCACACTGTAGGAGGTGTCCTAGTGGCATGATGGGCTACACACTAAGCCACTAAGCAAAGGGTCCCTGACTGGAGCCCACCTGCTAGCCACTGCTGAGGAAAAAGACGTGGCAGTCCTGCTTCTTAAAGACTTACAATCTCAGAAACTCTATGGAGCAGTTTTATTTTGTCCTGCAGGGTTACTAGTATCCAATTTGATGGCAATGAGTTTGGTACTTTATTTTGGGGGTGCAATGTGTTGATAGGAAGCGTGGCATTTTCATTTAATGACTTCACCTCTTCCTCATCTCACTTTTGCCCAAAAACTCTCTTGTCTTCACAGAAGAGCTACCTGATAGCAGGGAGGAAATCACTAAGAAGCTGGATAACACACACATCTGTTGAAAAGGATGAACTTTAAAATTTTAAAATATGCTGGCTTTACATAAAGTTATTTTGGAGAAGTGGGAGAAAAGGTTTTATTTAAAAAAATAAACAATGAAAATTCTCAATTGCTTGAGATGTACTCATTTCAGGTTTTGGTGTTTTGTTTTTTTTTAAATCAATATTAGGATCAAACCACTCTGGTATCTGCAGATTCATGAGTGGTGTACAAAGCCAGAAATTATGAGTATATAAACTTAGGGTGAGGAATTTGGGAATATTCACACATATTCGAAAGTACATGGAGTTCATCATCTTACTTTTCAGGGGTATGTGAGTGCAGTAGTGGGCAGGATTCTTCCTGCCCCATGCCTCCTCCCCCCGCCACACCCCTCCCCCTCCCCCATGCCCTTACTCTCATTCTTAGGAGTCTGGATATATTAAGTTAAATGGCAAAGGGACTTTACAGATGTGTGATGACAGATCCTAAATAGACATCGCATTCTGAATTACCCAAACACAACCTTTAATCACGAGTTCCAGAAAGTTTTCTCTAGCTGGATTAGAAAAAGTCATCAGAAAGATTAAAAGCAAGAGAGGAGGCTGAATCCACCAGGACTAAAGTGGACACACAGAGAAAGCAATCAGCTTCTAGGAAAGCAACCAGGCTTCCTGGTTATCAGCTAGCAAGGGAATAGGACTTCAGTTGAAGAAACGAAATTCAGCCAACATGAATGAGCTTGGAAGCGGAGTCTTCCCCAGAGACTCTAATGTAGTCCTGCCCACACTTTAATTTTAGATCTTAGCCTTGTGAAACACTAAAGACCCAGCGGAGCCAACCTGGACCTCTGACCTACAGAGATAATAAATTGGTGATGTTTTACAATGCTAAGTATATAGCAATCTGTCAGACATTAGAAAATACAGTGAATTAAAATGTTAAGGGCCTGTGCCCCATGATTTCAACAGTAGCAGAACCCTATAAATACCGAGTTTTGCTAATAATTCTTTTATATATAGTAAAGCAATACAAATGCAAGCTAAATAATCCCAGAGCTCATTCTGTAGTAGTAATATGGTCAGAACAGAAACCTAAATCCAGGAGTCTGAGAACATGTAATTGAGTGACTACTTTATTCCCCTTACAAGGCTCAAGAAAATTTTAAATGTCAATTAATTAAGAAACTCTCCCGTAAGGAATCAAAAAGGAATTCACCAGTTGTAGGGTTTATAATGCAGTGATACATGCAATATGGTCCTTTGAGCTATTGCTTTTGGGATTCTGGCCATAATGACTTTGTGGAATTATTCAAATAAGGTGGCTCTGGCCCACCAAGGAAAATGGACAACCTGCTAAAAAGTCAAATAAGATGCATAGAACCTGTGGGGTTGGGACCATGCAAATAAGGTACATGGAAGTCTAATGAAGGGATTGATCAGTTTTGCCCTATCATAGACTTAAAAGAACTAACCTCAGAAAAGGGGCTTAGAGTTGTCTCTCTCCCATCAAGAAAGAATCATAAATGTGTCCTTTGGACTTGGTGTCCCTATGCTGGGAACCTCCTAGATTAGTGGTTCTCAACCTTCCTAATGTTGCAACCCTTTAATATAGTTCCTCATGTTGTGGTGATCCCCAACCATAAAATTATTTTTGCTGCTACTTCATAACTGTAATTTTGCTACTGTTATGAATCAGTCAACCCCCGTGAAAGGGTTGTTGGACCCCCAAAGGGGCCACGACCCACAGGTGGAGAACCACTGTCCTAGATCCAGGAGACGAAACTGCAATATCAGAAATGACAGAGGCAAAGCGCAGCAGAAAAAGGGTGGCAGCCAAGCCAGGAGACTGAGGTGAGCCTGCACAGTGGGCTTCCTTGCCCATGGAGCAAGGCCGCTACAGTGGGCTTATCAACCTACAAAGCAAGAGATGGGAGAGCAAGAGGCCTGCTGGCAGTGATGAGTCTCCTCCAGGGACATGTAGGCAGAACTAGGCTGCTGGCCCCTAGAGTGAGCAGTGGTTTACTGGCACCTCCAGCAGTTACCGATCTGTCTCCTGGCCCTAGGAAGGTCTCAGTGCAGAAGGATCTGAGGAATGGATGTGCTCCACTCTTGGATCTTCTTTCTTGATGGTAGGGAGGTGCTCCCGCTGCTCCAGGACCATTCCCTCATTAGGGTTCCCTGTGGTGTACCTCCAGGCACTTGCGGAGTGGGGCTCACAACCCACTGAGCAGGAGGCTAGACTCACTTGCAGTGCAGGAGGCTTCCTGGAGTGCGGCAGTGCATCCGGGCATGGCCAGCAGAGATAGAGCTCTCAAACATTTTCCAGAGCAAGGCAGAAGCCAGGCCCAAGCAGAGTTGAGGCTCTAGAGAGAAGACTGTCCTCCAGGACTCAGAGGAGCCCTCACTGTCCATAGCGGAGTTGAGAGAGCTGCCTGCAATGAAGCTTCTGTGTCATGTTTCATGGTCCTTATACGGAGTTATGCCCTGCTGCTCTTGTAACCTGCTACTTCCAGAATAGCCCCTATAGTCATGAGTAAGGTCTGTGAGTTATGTGCCCATTGCAATTATCAAACCCAACAAAGGAGTGTGTGCCAATTGATTTGCCAAAGGAAGGCCGACTGAACAGAACTGGTAAAAAGGTTGCAGGGTGGAGCTCTGTTTAGGCTCCCCCAGTAGGCATCAGCCCCCAGCTATTGGGCTTGACTCCCTTGTGTGAAGTTAGAGGTCAGATGCTGTTTACACCAGGCCTTTTTTTACTAATTGTCAAAAAAACAAGATGAAAACATATGTAAAATGCATAGTACAGTGCATGGCACTCTAGAATCATTTTCTCTGTTGATTGTGGGTTTGGGTGTCGTTATATTTGCCTTTAAATGTCCTAATGCTTCATACTTAACCTTATTTTCAAATCAGAAATGGAGAACTATATACTTAAACTTTTAGACAGGACTTTTATATTACTATTTTAGCCTATGGGTTTGATATTCATAAATTTGATATATGTTTAGTTCAGTGCACCCATTAATGTCAAGATATCCAAGTCTGTAGAAGTAAGAAAGATAAGCACTTCTTTAATGAGAGAAGCAGCAATTTTTAATGCCTTCCACTAACAGTAGACAGGACAGGTATCCTTCACACATAAAGTAACTCCCAAGTCTATTAAGGTTGGATGAGAAACTCCTTACAGTTGATAAAAAAATATAGAGTATGGTACATACACTTCTTGATACTGTATTCAAAAAAAGTTCACTGAGTACATGAATAATGCAATCAGTCCAATACCTCAAAATATCCTTTAATAAAAATATTGATATAATCCAAGTTTTTAGGCTTCATTTTTTAAGTGAGCTTTAATTGATAATGGACCTCAATCTTTTAGGTAGAGGGACAGGAAATGCTTATTTTATAATTTAATATTATACAAAGAATTTATAGATTAATGGTCGAGTATAAACAGTGTTAATACAACTCTTACTGTATTAAAACATTATTTACAGCATCATATTAGATCTTCTAAGAAGTCTGTTCAAAATATAATGTGCGCAGCAAGACTTTGTTCAAGGTAAAGGTAAAAAAATGTACTTAAATCGTGTAGAATGCTAGTGTGTGTGGCTGCTAATTGAAGGTCAGTGGTTCAAACCCACCAGCAATTCCCCAAGGGAGAAAGATGTGGCAGTAGCAGCTGTACAGATTTATAAACCTTGTGAAGTTTTACTTTGTCATAGAGGGTGCCTGGGAGAAAAGGTGGGGCAATGACTTGACATCGACTCAATAGCAACGAGTTTGTTTTTTATTCTTATAGGGTCCCAATAGGGTCAATGAGTTAGAAATGACTTCACAGAAATAACTTCTTTAATCATTCATGGAAGATTTTCTGAAAATCAGAGTATCACAATTTTATTGTCAAAATATGAATACATCATACTGCTCATCCTTCACATAAAAAAAAGTCTGACATGGGGGAAAAAAGGACATATAGGACAAAAATTATAAGGTATCCTTTCACATGAATTTATGAAAATTTTAAAGTAGTAAGTTCCACCCCAAGGAAAGACCCAACTTTCCCAAAGCTACCAAAAAAGATGACTGTCAGACAACCTTCTACTGTAGCACAAGCATGTCAGGAGGGACCACAGTATGAGGAAGAGTCATAAAGTGCCACTACAAGTTCATGGATACTTTTAATACACAAAATGTCAAAACACAAAGCTATTGTTTCTCAACACATCCTGCTTCAACAGCTACACCCTTCTAAAGGCAAAGGAATCTCCAAAGAATTCTACACTCTGGTTTGCATGTTCAAGTGGCCATATTGACCACTTGTATTGGGACATGTGTTCCTTTTCAATGTTTTTAAGTTTGGGGAACAAAAAGAAGTCTGGAGGAGCATGATCAGGATTACAAGTAGATAAAGTTTCCCAATGAAATTCCTAGAGGGCACCCCTTGTCACCCTCAATGAACGAGCAGGTGTATTCGTCATGATGGGGAAAAAATCCACAAGCCACATACATTTGTGACAATTCAGCCACTGAAACCCCCTCAATGTACCACTACTTATTCCACTTTCTCCCTGGACTTCCTGTTTCCAATTCTCCTTTCTGAGTCCCTGCTGCTTTGATATTAGGTATTAGGTCCATTTGATCTTACAGGGTTAATTATCTTACCTCCCCCGGGGTGGTGGTGGTGGTGGTGGTGGTTCCGGACCTGAAGGGGGACTGTGACCAACAGTCTTAGGGGTTCAGCCTGTCTCATCCTAAGCAGTAAGCCCGGTCTCTTTTAGGACTTTGAGTTGTGTTCCACGTTTTTCTTCCACGCTACCCAGCACCTCCTAAAGTGATCTTTTACAGAGCACTAAGTAGTGGTGGCTGAGTACCTCTAGTTAGTTCTTCTGGCTTCAAGACTGGAAACTGGTGATCACCTGTCCCATGAGTTCTGTGGACCGTTTCCATTTTTCTCTCCATTTCCACCATTTTCTTTCCTCTGAACAAGGAGGGGGCAATCAGAGACCACTCTTTGTTCAGAGGAGAGAGTGATCTCCTTGCCTGCAAGCTTGTAAGGCTCGAGTCACTACTCAACAAAGGAGGGTGTAAGGCACTCTCTTAGAGTACTTTCTAGAGTTGGTTATGTCTAATATTCCTAATTGTCTCTCATGGATGCTCCACTCCATTCACAGATAGATTTACAGCAAAGAAAAACATACACAACTACTCTCTGTCCAATCTCTATATATAGTCCTGGGTATATTCCCATGCTTCCTCCCACCTATGTTCAGCCTGTATACCTATCCAAGCATTTATTCATGGATCACCACCATTGATCCAGGCCTTTTTCTTAACAATGTAGTTTTCCATATTCTTAACATTTTTTCATAAACCCCCACGATTGTCCTGTGTCAAGAAAACCTACCAAGATTACACTTTTGGAATCTCAAAAAGTGGACACCCTCTAAGTCAGTGGGTCTCAACCTTTGTAATGCCACACCCTCATACTATGATAACCCCACCAACCATAAAATTATTTTCGCTGCTACTTCATAATTGTCATTTTGCTACTGTTATGAATTGGGTGAGCCCTGTGAAAGTGTCGTTTGACCTCCAGGTTGAGAACCGTTGATCTAAGCCAACCTCTCGTCTTGAAATTAACTGGTTCAGCAAATCTCTCAATGCCACTGTGTTGATTTGACTTTTAATTTTGTTGTTGAAGGCATCCTAGCAAGGCTGAGACAAGTGTATTATTGAGAGAATTTGTCTCAATCATCCGCTGATTATATAGACATGCTTAAAGAGGTTTTGTTTGGAATGAACCAGGTGCATTTGTGAACTGGACCCACGGTAGTAATACTTATTTTTAACTTACTCATGTTATTATTTCTAAATGATATGCAATGCAATATTAAGATAGGCAAAAACTGAAAATAATTATTCTGCTGGTATTTAAAACAGTAAATTTTAATAAAGTCACTTGAACTACCACATATCAATTAAATAATACAAATGCCACATAACAGAAAATGCTAATCTTATTATATATTACAATTCTAAAGCTATAATGCATACATAAAAACTAGAAAGAAAAAATGAAAAAAAATTTTTTGTTAATATGGCAAATTTGGAGTTGAATTCTAAGAGCACTGTTAGCAACGGTTCAACAAATAAAATAAGCCTATAAAATTTCAGTGACAGGGTTTAGGTTCAAGTCAACTGGATGATCTAGTGACTATACTTACAATATAAAGTCAATATTATACTGGAAGCTAAGCATAGACTTCCAAAATAACCAAATTACATCTGATATTCTGCCAACTGGCTTTGTCAATTACAATCATCCTCACCTTGTCTCATCTCACCAATCTCACTGAGAATCTCTGTGCTAACAAACCACTAACTACTTTTATGAATGCTTTCTCTTTCCTGAGTATTTTAGCCAAAAACAATAGTCACATACTATTTTTATTAAGATCTAGAAAGAACATAAACATGAACAGGCCTACCCCATCTCAAAGAACTTTATTTATATCCTCTTTTGTTATCCCTCCTAAAAAAATTTAAACTGATTTTTTTTTAATTTTAATTTTTATTTTCTACAATTGAAAAAACACAGGAGGGATAATTAAGAAGCATGCTTAAAAACAAAACTATTCACCAGGGGGCAGTGATGCCAACAACAACTACAACAAACTATTTTGGAGGAACAGACAAAATTAAATAAAATGCTTTGTGCAGTTTTTCTCTGGATATAAATAGGTGGATACTATTTATATAAATGATGATAGTAACCATTAAAAATTAAATAGTGAGGATAGACACCGCTTTAGAAAAGCTATTAGCTGCAGGGAAAGGATACAAGATACACACAGAAGGGAAGAAACAGATAAGCACTGGACAACTATGTCCCTGGGTATAAGGCAACCCACACATCAACTGAGGCACCTAATCTTACCAAAAAACCCTGCTTTGAAAATGTGCTGAAAAGCCCCCCAAACAATAATTTTTTAAAAAGAAAAAAATGGGGCTGAGCCCCGGTGGCGCAGTGGTTGTGCGCGGGACTGCGGCCCACTGGGACGGAGGTTCAATTCCAGCAGTGGGGCTGGGCCTCCTACTCCCACCACCAGAGAGCAGTGATGCCCACCCCCCCAAAAAAAACAAAACAAAACAAAAACAAAAAGAAAAAAATGTGCTGAAAAACTCCGCTTTGTTTTTCAATGCTTCCTTTCCTCCACTATCATGGTCCCAATTCTACCTTACAAATCCGGCTAGACCAGAGGACACGTGCAGATAGGAATTGGGAACCCAGGACAGACGAAGCCTCAGGACCATGGTGAGAGTGGCCATACTGGGAAGCGGAGGGAAGGTGGGGTAGGAAGGGGAACCGGTTACAAGGATCTACATACAACCTCCTCTCTGGAGAACGGCCAATAGAAAAGTGGGTGAAGGGAGACATCGGACAGTGTAAGACATGACAAATTAATAATAATCTATAACTTATCAAGGGTTCATGAGGGATGGGGGAACAAGCAGGGAGGGGGGAAAAGAGGAGCTGATACCAAGGGCTGAAGTAGAAAGCAAACGTTTTAAGAATGATGAGAGCAACAAATGTACAAATGTGCTTCATACAATGGATGGATAGATGGATGGATTGTCATAAGTGTTGTATGATTCCCCAATAAAATGATTTTAAAAAAACTTGGCTTATACACAAGTATATGTAGTACTAACTGTAACAATGGAAATTATTTTTAGGGTATGTTTTAATAACAGCCTAACTAACGCTATATGATAATAAGGATAATTACTACAAACTCAGTGCCACAGAACGAAGGCTGACACACAGTGGGCATCTGAGACTGTGACTGTGGAAAGACTGGGCTTTCAACACCAGATGCGCTGCTGGCAGCTTCAAATTGCCGACCATGCAGCAGCAGCAGCCCACTGCATGACCACTACACCACCAGGGTCCTTCCTTGTCAAACACGGGCAGTTTAAGTAGGACTTCAACGACTTCACCTACTGTAAGGCCCACTTCAATAAAAATACACCCCAAAAGTATCGGTTCATAGACAGGTTTTATAGAAGAGTTAGTGACAAGATTAAGCAGAAAACAGCATGCACAGTGGGATTAGTTACCTGATCTAAAATGATCTTACCTTATAATTTATCAGCAGAGAACATATAAATCATTATAACCTAACTTGCAAAATATAAGAATTAGGTAGAAAAAAGTATAGATGATTTCTTGAGTTAATGCTAGGTTACAGAGGTTTAATAGCTAATATATAATTTTGTGGAACTCATGACACTTCAAAATTCTAAATATCCAGAGTTCCAAGCAAATTTAAAAGGTGCCATAATAAATAAGGAACCCTGTGGTGCTGTCAGTCAGTGTTGGACTGCTAACTGCAGGCTGGTAGTTCAAACCCAACAGTCGCTCCAGGGGAGACTATTGAAGCCATCTGCTCCTTTCAAGATTTACAGCTTTGGAAAACCCTGTCAATGGATGCTATGAATTGGAATCTAATGGCAATGTTTCTTCTGGGTGGGATCATAATAGCTATTTCTACTGTTAGCTTAGTTTAAAAATAAGAAACAAATACCTCAAGTAAAAAATGCAGGAATTTCTGGATTGCATGGCTTAATAATGTGTTGTTGCTACTGTTGAAAAGCCTCGCTGCCATCAAGTGTCGACTCATAGCAACGCTTTGGGCAGGGTAGGACCGCTCCTATGGGTTTCTGAGACCGAAACTCTGTGGGAGTGGAAGGTCTCATCTTTCTCCTTGAACCTCATGGCTAGCAGCCCAGTGCGACCCTACCACGCCACCCGATCTCCACTTTCTTGCTGTTAGGTACCGACAAATCCATCCCAACTCGCTGTGAACCTACGCACAGCAGAATGGCAATTGCTGCTCAGGCCGACACCATCCTCGCCAGTGCTATCACTGCAGCCGCTGTGTCAATCCAACTTATGTGGTCTTCTTTGCTGCTGACCCTCTGCGTATTAAGCATGAAGTCCTTGTCCAGGGTAGTGCCCCCAATATGAAATACACATTTTAATAAGGCATTTAAAGAAAATGAAGATTGATAAAAAGTGTAAGACCTTAAAAACCTTTGTGTAAATGTTCCTGAAAGCTCCTTCCTTTCTGATAAATACAAAATGCCTAAATTCTAATTACAGTTATATTCTAAACAGTTTTCTAAAGAATAACTACATTATCCTTTCAAAGTAGGAATAAGTATTTCTTAGGATGGCAACATAGCAAAGCCATAAGAGCCAATCAACTGCCAATAAGGTGACCCTGACAGCAATCCTATAGGGGATATGTAGCGGTCATGTAATCTCGTGTCAATTTCAGGATTGGGAGTGTACTAGCCTGCCAAAATCTGGACTTGGCTAATGAGACCTCTGTGTGGGCATGGCTTTCTCCTGAGGATTCTGGGAAAACCAGCTATTATTTCCTCCTTGAAGGGGAGAGACTTACAACTCAGTCCCTTGGAGACACTCTACTGACAAGACATAAGGCTGCTTCTCCGAAGAGAAGCCACATGGGCTTCCCCTGATGGAACCAGACCTCCGAAGCTGCCAAAGCCACACGGAGACTCCTGCCAGTGTGAAGATGCTACTACCACCACTGGATACACAAGACTGTGCACCCACTGGCCTGTGATTGTCCTGACTGCATGTGCTCGTGAGTCTGCAGAGGACTTATGGATTGGTATTGGATATATGGGCTATTATCAGACTTATGGACTTGGACTGGATTGGGGTGTTTTCTCAATGTTCCATTCTTCTTGAATACATTATATACGTATGCGTGCTTATGAATTTGTCTCTCTAGTCTACCCAGACTAACATACCCTCATAGGTTTTCCAAGGTTGTAAGTCGTTATGGAAGTAACTGCCACATCTCCCTGGGAATAGATACATTCCAATTGGTTAACAGCTGTGTACTAAATCACTGTGCTACCAGATAGGCAACATACCAAACCCAAACAAAAGCACACTGCCCAGTGAGCTGTTAACTGCAAGGTCCTTGGTTTAAATCTACGATGCGGCTATTTTCCGTCTTGGAAACCCTATGGCAACGTACACACTACTTCTAAATTTGGAAAATTCCTGCCAATCAAATTACAAAAACAAGGATTCTTCATTACAAATTATTGATGGCCTTCAAGATTCATGAACTTTTAAATTTTGTTTCTTGATCTGCTGAAAGGCATCTAGATTTTTTAAATTTAAAGGAAATTCCCGTTTTGCAAAAAATGTTTAAAGTGGCTGCCTTGTCAGTGTAATAAATTTAAACACAAAATATAGCTGCAATTGAATTTGCATTAAATCCACATGAAGATGACTTCTCCTAAAAACCCATGGCTGTCCAATCAACTCTGATTCATAGTCTCTCTAAGACAGGGTAGAACTGCCCCATAAATGGTCTCCAAGGCTGTAAAATTTTAAGGAAACTGACTGCCACACATTTCTCCCAAAGATCCACTGGTCAGTTCCAAATGCCAACTTCTGATTAGCAAGCTGGCTCTTGAGCCTTGGGGGCACCGAGACACCTGGCTTCTTAAGAGCTCTTCTACAGGCTCACCTTCATGATTTGGGGACAACAGACTGGGGCTACATGGCTGCTTTAAAATCCTCTGCAAAACTGCTATACCACTGTCAACGGTTATAAATTTCTTCAGAGAGGACAAAAGTGTGCTCAGGAGAGAACTGTTCTGATTTCCAAGACATACATTAAACTTAAGCATTGCTACATATGTAGCTTAACTTTTGTATCTCCGTGATTTTAAACTACTAAAACGTTGTAATTCACATCAAAATGTAGGGAACAACGAACAGACCTAAGGTCAGCCAGGAATAATCCTTTTGACTCTTATCTTCACAGTGATTTTTACTCCTGGCCTAACCTACCACGACAGACAGAGGAGCTCTGGCCAACCCCAGGAGGGAGTTTTACTTATCCTAGAGCATCCCTATGAGTTAGAATCGACGAGACAGCAGAGGCTCTATTATCATGGGCATTTTTATACTACCTTGGTGCACAAAATAATTCACAGCTGTCGCCCTCAGCTTCAGCTCCTTCAGCGAGCTTACAAAATACACACACACTCGGCCCTAGTCCCTACAGCATGCATAAAAAGCACAGATTATTTCCCCATAGAAGCTCCGCTGTCCACCTAGGGAGGTGAAAAACGGGGGAAGATGCCAGAATCACCCCGCATCCACATCTCAGCCCCGCCCCGTCAGAGAAAAGGGAGGGGAGGGTGTCGAGAGCAGGAGGGTGGCAGAAAGGACAGCAAAGGCTGGGCCTTCCACTTCCCAGGTTCGGCACATCACTGGCTCCATCAGCTTTGCCCGCAGCCAGGGGTCCTGGCCCCATTTTCTGTGGTCCATTGCGATCTAGTCCCTGCCCTCCACACCACATGCAGACAGTCTCAACCTGCTGGGTCCTGGAGAGGGCTCCTACGAGAGCCCACCCTCTTCCGGCCCAAGCTAAGGGCAGAAAGGGGCGGGGGGGCCTCCCCGTGCCCTCGGCACATCAGACCTATGCTCGGGGGCCTCCGGGGCGGCTGAAGACGAGAAGATAAATCGGAGGGAGGGGTCTGAAAGGAGCCGTTATGCCTTTTCCCTCTTCGTGACCAAAGCGCGCGAGCGGGGAGGGGCCGGAACAACGAAGAGCAGTTACCTAACGAGCCGGTCGGGCCGGTTAACCTCCACAAGCCGACGCCCGCGGGCTGCTCAGGTGGCCGCACAGACACGGTCACCCGGAAGGCTAGGGATGGAGGCAGGGGCGCCCGAGGTGATGGGAAGCGGGGGGTGGGGACTATGCTGAGCGACGTCGCCATGTTAGCGCCTTCTTTCTCCGTACCCCACAGTCTCCAATCCTGCGGCACTCTCCCCAGCACTACTCACCTTTCCAGGTTACTAGTTCATGCGCCCTTCGGCCGCCCCGGAGCCCCGTGTTTACAAACTACCTCGGGAGGAAAGGGCTCCACCGTACTTTAAAGGCCACGGGCTCCCACAGGCTTCCGTCCTCTCTCGCGAGATCAGACTGACAACCCTTCGCCCCGCCCCACTCCCGGCATCCTCCCCATTCTTTTCAAGTCCCTCCCTTCGGCGCACGCCCCTTTTGGCCTTCCTGCTGAAGGAGCGACTCCTGGTCAGGTGATTCGGTCGCGCTTGAGTGGGCGGGGCCTCAGAAGGGCGGAGGGTCGAGTGGGCGGGAACTAAGAACACGGGCATTGGTCATTGGACAAAAAGACCGAAGGGCGGGAAGCAATCTTGTTTCTCTGTAACCGTGAAGCGGCTCGAGGTTATGGTTAGGAACCCCCCGGCGCGGCTTTGGGGCGCGGGAACAGGTGACCGTGGGGGTACGAGAAGGGGGTCGGCGGGGTCCGTGGAGGAAAGGTGAGCCCTCTAAAGACTGAGTGACGGGAGAGAGAGCGGTGACTCGCCCGCCTCGGGAATCGGGTCGTTTCGTTGCTGTCTCTTCCTGGAGGTTGGTGGGAAGATGATAGGGAGGCGCGCCTCCCGCTACTTTGAAGGGGCGTTCGGGTTAAAGGTTTGGGAGACTTGGCCGGTAAAAAATAATAGTCATAAAATAAGCACAATGCCATGGAGCCCATTCCGACTCAGAGCGACCCTCTAGGGTTTCCCGAGGCCGTGAATCTGCTATGGGAGCAAACAACTAGATCTTTCTCTCTTGCAGCCCTTGGTAGGTTTGAACCGCCAACCTTGATATTAGCAGCAACGGGCCCCAAGTCCCCTACAGACCGTATGAGTTTAGGAAAGTAGATAAGATAGTTCTGGAAAGGGAAGTGAGTCTTTAGTCTGAATTGCGTTCGTTCGAATTTTGCCAAACTGTAAGTAGAACTGATTTTTCCTCAGCACCAAATTGAAAACTTGTTTGCATCAAAGGACTTTACCGAAGTGAAGAAAGACATTCTATAGTTGGGAGAACATATCGGGACCCATATGTGCGCGTGCATGTGTGTGTGTGTGCGTGTGTGTGTATGAAATCCTATAGGTGGGGACCCATGCACACACATACACATATATAAACATATGTGTATGCATAAATATATACACATATATACTTTATTTTAGGGAGTTCTGGTGGAGCTGTCTAGTTAACACAGCCACAAAAGAGTCAAACTGCTTTTCTAGATCAAGAGGTTATTTACTTCCTTCAAGATTTGTAACCTTGAAAACCATATACAGGGTCGCACTGAATCAGAATGTACTTCATGAAATTGTTCAGTTGTGGAGGTGGTAGAGCAGGGAGGAGGCTTAAACCCCCCCCCCAAAAAAAAACCCCAGAATGTACTCCATAACAGTGAGTATAGTTTTGAGTTTATATATATACATGTATACACACATATATATAGTTTTGAGTTTATATATGCACACATATACACATATATTTTAATCTGGCAGAAACAGACAACTATTTCCAAATATACAAAAAATAGACATGGGCAAAAATGGGAAATTCTATTAATAATAGGCACAGGGGTTGCTTAAATGGCCAGCACATACATGAAAAGGCACGCAATATCACCAGGGCAAATGCAAATCACAGCTAGAACGAGCTATCACTTCACTTACTACTGCCCCAGGATGGCTCTGATCAAAAATTGGGATAGCTAAAAATTAATAATTTTAAATGTCCCCATTAAATAAAATAATAATAATTCCCATCACAAAAGATGCTGTCAAGATGTGGAGATGTGGATGCCTTAATGATTGCTGTCAACTGCCATCAAATTGGTACTGAATTACAGCAACCCAATGAGCTTCCTGATTGCGCCTTATTCCTTTGATCCCTGTGAACTGTACCTTTGCGATTCACAAGGTTTTCATGGGTTGATTGTCAAAATTAGATCATCATGTCTTCTTTCTTCCTAGTCTTAGTTTGAAAACTTCCTGATGAAACCTGTTGAGCATCATAGCAACATGCGATTAGGGTGGATGGTCACTGTGTTTGAAGTGCATTCGCCAGAAATCAAACACACCTGCATACAAAGGAAACCTTCTACCACGAAACTACCAGTGAGTGCCAACTGATTCAAAATGCCAAATTCACTGTCATCAAGTCAATTCTGACTCATGGTGCAACTGCTTGAAAAATAGTTTGGTGGCTTTATAAAACATTAAACCTGGTTTCTGTTAGGACCCAGCAATTGAAAACAGGAATTTAAATTCCCCAAGGAATTGAAAGCAGACTTGCAATTGTTAGTCTGGGTGGACTAGAGAAACAAATTCAAAGACACTAGTGTATAAGAAGGAGCTTTATATACAAGAGCAATTGTATATTCAGAAAACATCCCAACCCGGTCCAGATCAAGTCCATAAGTCTGATATTAAGCCATCTGTCCAATACCAATGATAAATTCCTCTTCAGACTCATGAAACACATACAATGATGCCAAATGCAGTAAGATCACAGGCCAGTGGGTTCAGTGACTGGAAGCATCTCAGCAATGGCAGCGGTTTCCACTGGTCTCCTCTGGCTCCAGGGCTCTGACTATCAGCATAGCTCCATCAGGCTCATAGTCAGTAATGTCTCCCAGGGAGTGAGCGTGTGTCCCACTTGCAATGAACTATTTTTCTCTTATAGCACCTCCAAATGAGGTCATCAAGCTGCAGCCTGGTTGACAGGCTAAAGTCTCAAATTGACAACAGATGATGTAACTACCACAGCAGTGAACTTGTGCACTGATGTTGATTACACCACTGCCACTAGCCAAAAGATGGAAAGAACCAACAAGCCCATGAAGAGATGACTGGATGAACAAAGTGTTGTATATACCTACAATGAATATTAGTCATAAAATTAAAGTCCAGATGAACTTTAATGAAGGAACCTTGAAAATGATATACTAAAATCAGTTGCAAATGAACAAATATTGAGTGATCCCACTTAAATGAAATATTTAGAATGGGCACATGTATCAAGTCCAGAGTTCATTAGTGGCTACCTATGTTAGGAGAAGGAGCCCTAGTGGCTTAGTGTTGAGCTGCTAACTTCAAGATCAGTTCAAAACCACCAGCTACCACCAGCTATTCCTGGCAGAAAGATGGGGCCTTCTACTCCCATAAAGAATTACAGGGCATGCAGCCCACTGGGATGGAGGTTCTATTCCAGCTCCACGGAGCAAAGACTGGGCCTCTTACTCCCACCACCTGAGGGCAGTGATGCAAAAAAAAAAAAAAAAAGAAGATTTACAGGGCAGTTCTTTCCTGTCCTATAGAATCCCTGTGAGTGACATCCACAAATGGCAGTAAGTTCTTGTTGTTTGGGTGATAGGAGAGAGAAAGAAGAGAATCATTGCCTAAGGAGCACTTTCTGTTGAGGATGGTGGGACACATGGGAAACACTGGTGATGGCTGTATAATGTGATGTATGTGTTTAGTACCACTGACTACTACACATAAAACGCATTCACTAAAAAGATGCTTGTCTCCATCTCCCAAAACTGCTAAAGTAGAGGAAAGCCCTGTAAATACTAAAATCATTTCAAAACTTTGCATCAATTAGCATAGATTTTTTTAACCAACCCTTTTCCATTAACATACATTAAACAGTTGAAGTTCTTTGCTCCAGTTTTGATTCATTATCAATTGGCATTACCTTCCGTTTTAAAGTTCACTCCTCTTCTTAACTTTCTCCTGTCTGTTGCCAAGTTCATTATCTACACATTGTACTAGAAGAACATGCTCTTTTAAAGAACGTCTCTGAAGAGTCCTTTTTATACAAGAATCATTTAGTGATATGAATAGAACTCAGATCTGTGTGAGAATGCAACTCTACCTAATTTTCTAAAGAGAAACGTTTTGAATGGAATTGTACCCATATAACATACCTGTTAGAATGTTAACTGCTATACACCTTTTTTCCTTTGTTAAGTTAATAAACCATATGCACATAGGGCATTTCCTAACTTTAATCACTTCTGGGTTTCAGTAGCAGCATGGCAAGGACATGCTGAGATGTGAGGGTAAGGTAAGATGCCTAGTGCCCTGAATTTAGAATTCTAACCTCCTGAAACTCTGAGATAATAAGTTTTTATTCTGTATAGTCATCCCTTTGTCATATTTTTGCTACAGCAACATTAGAAAGCGACTGAGGTATACCTAAAGTGAGAAAAAATAAATATGAAGAGTAAGAATGTGATAGAAATCTATTATATGAGACTTGCAAAAAGTCTATGGTAAATGTGACAGAAAGATTAGGGATAAGAGGGGGTTGTCTCCACTGAATGCCTAGGCTAAACAATAATTAGCTGGTCATGCCACAACAAAGGGGCTTGAAAGAAATTGGCACCCCTGAGACACCAATAAGGACAGTCCACAGGTGGGCATGCTCAGACCCAGGTCCCCTAGATGCAGGTGAAGATCAACCTGGGCATGCACTCTAGGCGACAGCAGCATTATGTCGCACATGCACCTGAATTCAGACACTGAGAGTGGCCAGTATCCTCAGCCGCGTTCCCTCAAGGGCGGGTACAGGAGATAAAAGCAGAACCCACGGGCAGTTGCGCTCTTGTTCCAGTCTTCCTTTCACGTGGTTTTTCACCCTCGTGAAGCAGCCATCTTCAGTCACCAACTCTTGCACAGCTCCCCACGCGGCCGCGCGCACTTTCCAGGGACAGTGTGCACTACCTATGACGCTATTAGCCGAAACCCCCCTTTCCCACATAAAAGCTACTTGGATTACAAAAGTACTCTTCCTGTATGGATTCTTTCAGTGCAGAGTAGCAAGACCCAGGAAAAACCATCCCAGAAACCTATCAAATGTGTATTATGAACAAACTACACATTTCAATTCAAAGCAAAGTCATACTAACGTGCTGTAGCATGTAAAATGATCTAGTGGGAGGCACTAGACGAACACGAGTTTAGGTTAAACGAGCCACTGATGTCATGTGCAGTGGCTCTCAACCTTCCTAATGCCCCCACCCTTTCACACAGTTCTCATGTGGTGGTGACCCCCCCAACCATAAAATTACTTTCATTGCTACTTCATAACTGTAATTTTGCTACTGTTATGAACTGGGCAACCCCTGTGAAAGGATTGTTTGACCCCCAAAGGGATCGCAACCCGCAGGTTAAGAACAGTGTTAGAGCAGCATGAAGTTTGCCCAGATTAAAACAAAAGCAAACGTCAAACTGTAAGGCTTAGGTCAGGGGTGCTCATACTTTTTCAGTATGTGAGCTACTTATAAAATGGTCAAGTCAAAAATATCTACCAACTACAAAAATGCAAAACATTTATCATATTCATAAATGCATTGAGAATTCTTTATTTGTACAATGTATGTTTATGTACCTTGCATAATTGCACGTGTCCATATTACACAACAAAATTAACTATACATTTTTTTTCATCTCTGAGTTTATTCTGATGACTTCCACCAAATGAAATAAGCCAGGGATGCATCGGCCAGACAGTAGCTGCTGACAGCCAGCCTCAAGCACACTTCCAAATGATTATCTGTCACAGTGTAATGGTACTTGGACTTAATGATCTTTATGTAGGAAAAGACTTACTCAAATAATTAACTGAATAATACTGTCAAGGAGGTAGCACATTTTCTTATGTTTGGGTACTCTCCCTCTGCAAGTAAGTTCCAGAACTGTTCATGTGACCTGGACTTAAGCTGAATATCGACTTGTACTGTCAAAATCTCCCATTCCGTATGAAAGTAATAAGTTTTTGGCTTCTTACTTGGTCCAGACCCCCGACTCATTTTAATATCCTTTCTTACGTTTAAGAGAAAGAAAACAACCCAGATCTAAAAAATGACAATAACTTAGTTTGTCAGTTTTGCTGCACCTAGCACAGTTGTTTGCGCATGCGTTTGACACCTAAGATTGCATCTGATGGCTGCGCTTTATATTAAATGATGGAATTGATGATAGGCTATGTCTATTTTTTTTAATGCCATGCAATCTGCTCACTACATTTGCGATAGACTAGTAGATCATAATTGACTTATTGAGCACCCCTGGCTTAGGTGAAGAATGGAGAAATTATTATGTTTTACAAAAGTTTATGAGAACAGTGCCCCCAAAGAAATCAGCAGTATGCACATTGGTAACTAATTTTAAGAAGAGATTAGACACCATTGAAGATGAGGCACATGCACATCCATTTGTGAGAAAGCAATCTTACCCACTCTCTAGATAAAGACCAACAATGAATCATAGAAATCATATTCAGCACCATAGAAATCCTAATTCATTCAGCTTGAGCAAGTCTGACTGAAAAATTGAAGTTGAGCAACAGTTTGGGTACCAAACTACCATGGAGCAGAGTTTCAATGGAAGTTTTAAACAAGTGGTATCAAGATTCTGAAGCATTTTTTAAAAGAACGTCACAGGAGATGAAAACATGACTGTACCCAGTATGATTCTGAAGACAAAGCACAATTAAAGAAATTCTTTAGGAGAGGTGGAAATGGTTCAATTGAAGCAAAAGAGGATCGAATCAATCAAAAGCAAAAGATCATGGTACCAGTTTGGGGCAATGCTCAAGGCATTTTGCTTCTAACGTTTCTGGAAGGCCAAAGAATGCTATACGCTACACATTTGTCGAAAAAATTAAATTAAGCTTTAGCAGGTAAATACCTGGAAGCTCTTCACCAGAGAGGGTCCTTTGCTATGACAGTGCTCTTGCTCATTGCTGCAGATTCTGAAAGTTTTAATAGTTTAAAAAAATAAGCCTTTTTAGTTTGAATTAAGTGAAGGTTTACAAAACAGATCATCAATTTTCATACTCAACAATTCATAGACATGTTACAACTAACTCATCCATTGTACCATGACTTTCTCCCTCACTTTCTCCCCATGTTTACTCTTTCCATGTCTCCTCCTTTCCTAACCCACTAAACTTTTTTCCTTGGATAAATACTGCCCATCTGTTCTTAAGTGGTTGGTTATTCTAACATGGATGAGTTCATTTCCAGACCTGACGGGTGAACAAGGGCCATCATCTAAGGGTTTCCATTAGTTTGTAAAGCCTGGTTGTCTTTTTTTTTTTTTTTTGGGGGGGGGGGGTTAGCATCACTGCTCTCTTGTGGTGGGAGTAGGAGGCCCAGCCCCACTGCTTGAATTGAACCTCCATCCCAGTGGGCCGCAGTCCCGCGCACAACCACTATGCCACCTGGGCTCAGCCCCTGGTCGTCTTTTTATTTTGAGTTTGGTTCCACATTTTTCTCCCATTCCATCGAGGTCCTAATATGATCCTTTCTAGAGCCTTTGGTAATGTTAGCTTGGCACCATCTCATTCTTCTGGCCTTAGGGTTGTAGAGACTGATTTTTTTTTAATTAAAAATCATTTTAATGGGGGCTCTTACATCGTTTTTCCAATACATAGATAAACATACTGTGACAAGAACCCTCGCACGTCCACTGCCATTATCATTCTCCAAACAGCCGCCCTTTCCCCCAGCCCTTGGTATCGGTTCCTCCAACCTGTCCCCTGTTCCCTTGCTCTCTCTCTCCCATCCACCCTCAATAATTTATAAATAATTATTATTATTCTGTCATATGTTACCTTGCCCGACACCTCCCTCAGCCCACTCCCCCATGCCCGTCCTCCAGATAGGTCATATGTAGATCCTTGCAGCTGGTCCCGTCTCTATCCCATCTTCTCTCCACCCATCCAGTAGTTCCATTCTAACCACTGGCCCAAGGGGGCTCATCCATCCTGATTTCCCCATATCTCCAGCCCCCCTCTCCACTAGTGTACCTTCTCCAGTCCATCCGGATGTGCAAGGTAGAGGTGGGATCATGATGGTTGGGGGAAAGGGAGACCTCAGGAACTAGAGGAAACTTATATGCATCATCACTGCCTGACTGCACTCTGACTAGTCTGTCTCCTTCCTGTTTCTCCCCTGTAAGGGGGTGGCCAATTACCCACCAGTGGGCCTTAGGTCCCCACCCTGCCCTTCCCCTCACTCGAAATGAAGTGATTCCTGTTCTTTGATGCTCGATATCTGCTCCCTTTGGGACCTCTTGATCACACTTGATGGTGTGCTTCTTCCATGTGGACTTTGCTGTCTCCATGCTGAATGGCAACTCACTTTCTTCACGTCTTTGAGACTCTACACATTCAGACATTTGGTAGCTGGGGACCATCTTTTTGTTTGCCTCTGTACCCATTTGTCTTCAGCAATATCAGGAGTTAGTTGGTCCGTTGATTTTGATTTTTGTTCTTTGATGCCTGCTGCCTGATAGTTTCAGCATCTCATGATCGCACAGGCAAGTGAGCTTCTTTTTTGGTGGGTTTTGTTGCTCCTGAGCTAGATGGCTGCTTGCTTATGCTCAACCCTTTAAGACCCCAGATGCTATATCTTTTGACAGCTGGGCACCATCAGCTTTCTTTACCACTCTTGCTCATGCTCCCACTTGTCCTCAGTGGGCACCTTGGGGGTGTGTGAACAGAGACTGATGTTTGTGTGGTCCTTTAGTCCATTGAACTAATTGTTTTACATGTGTCTTTCAGCTTGCATCATTCTTTCATCTGGATAGGGAGAGAGTAAAAGTTACACCTCAGATGACTGCCCACAAGCTTTTAGACCATGGTCGCTATTCACTCAAGTAGGATACAGAACATTATCCTTGTGAACTAGATACCAACTGACCATGGTGTTCCCTAAGACTGTAGTTCTCAGCCCTCTGGCTCCCTCAAAGTGATTATTTCTAAGAAATTTCCTTAACTTTGTTCCCTGATGCTCTACCACATTCAAGGATATATTTGGAGCAAAAGTCAATATCCAGGTACAAATAACCTCTGCTAGACCTATATATATTGGTGGGTAACCCCCACTTTCTGTCCCACACTTGCTTAGCCAGCATGCCTGTCCAAGAATCTACTCATAGATTACCACTACTGAATATAATAATAGTTGCCTCTGTTGCCTGAAATGCTTGATAATACCTAGTTTATCCTCTGCTAGGCATCCACCTTACACTCATGATTTTTACCTTCTTCTCCCTTCTTTTTGTGTCCTAATCTTTTAAAAAATCTTTAAAGGGCACCCATTTTTTTTCAGCTAATATGTTAGGTTGGTGTGGTACTTAGGGATTATGTCAACTAAGCATAATCCTGGCTAGGGGTAGAGCTAGACTTGTCAATCGAGTGATGGTTGTGATTTTGTATGATTATGAGGGACTATGGGAACTGTTCTCTCTCACTACTCCTTCACTTTCCTGCTTGCTGGAACTCTGTTTATCACAAGGGGTGGCCCCATCTGAGCCTCCTGACACTGAGAGCTGCCAGGGCCCTGCCACGTTTTCACCAACTTTGATTCCACCCCACTCTGCACCCACTGGCCTGTGATTTTCCTTCTTTATCACAGTATATGAGTCTGAAAAGGGACTCGGTGACTAGCATGAGACTTGACGATCTAAAGTTCTTTCTTGTACATAGACGAGTGTCACTGGATTTGTTTCTCTACACAACCCAGCCTAAACACAGCTGGGTTCTCTGGGGAGGCAAAACCAGTGACACTTGTGTACCTGTGTAAAAAGAGATTTCTATCAAAAAATGACCTACACAGTTGCAGAAGCGGGTAAGTTCAATCCTGTCCAAGTCCATTGATCACATGTGAGTGGAAGGTTTCTCTGACTCGTATTGCTTCAGAAGCTGACAAACAGGAAACCCGGAGGGCCACAGGCTTGTGGACACAGAAGGAAATGAATCTGAGGTCGGCCAAATAAATCTATGGCCGGAAGTCTGCTGACAGCTCCTGGAATCAGCAGGCGACACAACAGGAGATCGGTGAACCGGCTGCAGCAGATGGCAAAGGGGCAAAAGAGAACTCAGCTCTGCCCAGGATCTCTCTTATACAAAAGACCACACCCCCAGGGAGCTGTCACCAGGCTGCAACCTGATTTGATAGGTTGGGCTTCAC
This sequence comes from Nesogale talazaci, assembly GCA_004026705.1. Classification (NCBI taxonomy): domain Eukaryota; kingdom Metazoa; phylum Chordata; class Mammalia; order Afrosoricida; family Tenrecidae; genus Nesogale; species Nesogale talazaci. Next base: position 108,204 of record PVJH01005581.1, read on the forward strand.
CCAAAACTGCCTAATTGACTTAAATGTTAATGGAAATAAGACTGCAGTGACGTAGTTCAGTTCTCAGAGTTCTCCGTTCTTTAGAGATGGACTACTTTTATGATATCACTCATAAATGTGCCTTGAACCTGATGGAAATTTTGTTGAGAGATAAAGCTTACATGTTAAATTTTTTAAAAAAATCTTTTGAGGAAGCCCCCTCATACATTCATGTTGGCCGGTGGCGCCACCAAAGCATCTCACTTTATACATCTAGCTCTGCAACAGTTCCTTTTCTGAAGCCTTTCTATAAGCAGGGGCAAACATTCCCTGAACACGAGAGTGCAGTTACTCTTTCCAGTCCTAATCCACAGATGTGTCCGTCTGTCCTTTTTTGAAAAAAAATTATGTATTTAAATAGAAAATAATTACTGTTGAAAGTGTATGCAGCAAAGCTTACTTATTTTAGCAGCCTCTAGACGCACAATTCCTTGGTACATTGATCACATTGTTCAAGTTACACGGCCTAGTCTCACCCTCTTTTTTTTTCCACATTGCTTCTCCCCCCAGCTTCCTATGTAGCCTTTCAACATGCTGCTGTCAATTTGATCCGCTTATGGATAGGTCTTAAAAGAGCAGACACCCTTTACTAATTAAGCTAAACTTTTGTTTAAGGTGAAGAAAAATCTGTGCCGATAAAGGATAATGGTTGCTCAGCTGATTGGTGCAATCAGCTTTACCTAGTTGTAAAAAGTTGAATTGGTAAATATAGTACCATGCCTATTTTCGGGACTATAATAACAACAAAAAGAAGAGATCGCTAGTGGGGCTGCTTACATAGAACCAAACATCTCATAGTATTTGATTTCCTGGTTTGGAGGTTTGGAGTCATGGTTTCATGAGACATCCCAGTTAATATTAGTTTTTTTTAGTGGTTTCACCCTCTCTCTGTTTGTTGCACAGGTGCCTCAAAACTCACTGTCATCGACTCGACTCCACCTGCTAGGGACCCAGTGGGACAGAATGAAACTTCCCCTGTGGGTTTCTGGGGCTGGTACTCTCCCAGAGTAGAGGGCTCATCTTTTCCCCACAGGGGCTGCTGGTTTCAAACTGCTGGCCTTGCAGTAGTCATTATTATCCGAGCACCAGAAAGAGAGTCAGGAAGAAGGGGGAGAAATGGAATGTGTGGCTAATTGCTTCCGTGAATGGCGACCTCCTTCACTGTGAAAGCAGGAGAGATGGCTACCATTACTGTACCTTTAAAAATTTTTTTTTAACTGATCATTTCGATCAATTATTCTCTAGGAGAATCCTGACCAAAAGGGAAAAATGCAGACCAGAATTTCAAATTCTCATGGAACCTAGATGTATCAGAACTGTTGAGGCTGCTTGAATCCCCAAAACTATTGCCTTGAGTCATCTTTAAACCTTCAACCTAGCCTCTCCCAGAACCCTTCTATAAACAAAGCAAGTTTCTCTCTTTATTCATAGCCACATAAAATGCTTTGCTCTTCAATTTTCTGTCTCACTTCCATATTCTGTAATATCTCCCAAAGCCCTAAGCTTGTCTGCAATCTTCTCTACACAAGATAGTTCTGGGCTCCTTCTTTGATCATCTTTACTGTTCCATCAACCTGACTTACTCCTAGGGAAAGGATCTGGTGACTATTCTTGCAAGATTCACAGGATGGTTCTTAAATAAAACCATATTTCTTAGTACTCACTCCACTGGCCTCAAGTCCATGGTGACTCATACTGGGCCCCTGTGGGCTGTTGAGACTGTAGCTGTTTATAGGAGTAGAAAATCCAGTGTTTCTCAGGCATCCTTTAGTAGAAGAGGAGGATGTTTGAAGAAAACTCACTCCTACGGTTAAAGCACTTGTTATGAAATACCGCAAGAACCAGTGGTGGCGTTTAAGTGCTCTCAAAACTGAGTAGACTATGGTATTTCTGCCTTGTTTAGAAGTACTATGGAGTTAATCCATTATTCTGTCATTACGCATAATAATTCTATGATCTAGCCCCAATACATAATTGAAAACCAAAGTGAAAGGGGAAATATCATATTTCCTAGTGACACTATACAAACCAGTGGTTTATAAAAACAAATTTATTGTCTCATGGTTCTGGAGGCCAGAAATCCAAATTGAGGTTCTCAGCAGGTCCATGCTCCCTCTGGAGGCTGTGGGGAAAAAAACCTGAGGTCCTTTCTTGTTTTTCTCAGGGTCTGGTAGTCCCAGGGGTTTCTTGGCATAGCTATGAGTGGGGCTTTATAAAATTCATGGAACAACAGAATTAAGGATAATGGAATTTTTCAATGAGCTGTTTCTTTTAAATTGTGAATTGGGTGAATGTTTACAGCAGATTATCAGTTTCACACTCAACAATGCACACACATCTTGTTTCATTCTGTTCACTCCAGTCTCTTCAATGTAGCCTCATCTCTTACCTTACT